>JABFFE010000603.1:0-27071 GCA_013623625.1 Fusarium setosum | reverse complement strand
CTGACCAGCTGAAGAGGATAAAATCTCTTGCAAAGGCCACTCTCCCGTGGTTCAATCGAGTCAAGCCCAACCTGAGCACATCTCCTCTCTCACACTTCAAGCCCTTGCCTCTTCCATTTCAACTTTCTTTATCCCTCTAGACTTGGAGAGCTGTAGACCAGCCAGGTGGATTATTCTAGTCTTTCATCTTGATGACACCCATCTCCTCAATGAGAAGTATATCATCAGACCTCTGCCAGCACTCATGCTCAGATCTTTGACCATATTCAATACCAAAAGGTAGATCAAGACAGCCCAGCAAGATAACACAGTATAAAATAACATCCCAAAAAGCATCATGCCCATACCTTGGATTGCAGTATCTACATTAAAAACTCAGTCGTTGCATCGCGTACGCAGAATCAAAGCTTCATGCCTTGACAGTTAAACCTTTGCTGTTCAGAATGGACAAGTCTGACTTTGCAAAAAAAAAAAAAAAAAAAACAGAAGGCCCGCAGCGACCTGAAAACATGATGATGCATGTGTACGGGAAGCAAAGTCAAACGCAGTGTCAAATAACCACAATGACAACGCGGTCATTCGATTGACTAGGTACCCTCCAACAAGGCTTCCAATACCAATTATAAAGTCTTCTAGTTAATAATAGATTCTGGCTAGACTAATTTTCTTTGTCCACACCTTTCTGGCAAATAAGCTACGACTTGCTACGGATGGCATTGCCTGGTTTGACTCTCTTGCAATACTCTAAGGACACGAGACCAAACGATAACCCTTGTGCCATCACTCTCTTCATTACCTTGCTGAGTCGAGGCTCGGGACATCAACTTGCCAAGTCTTCAATATTAGGACACGCAGCTTGGACTTGGACTCGCTTCATTCATTGCATTGTATATCTATAGCTTCATCCTCTGTCTGCCAAAAATTACTTCCTCTCCACGCCGAAACCCCCCTTGGCCGCAATCTCCTTGCTGAGCTCGGCAACCGTCCTGTCGCTCAGCACCTCGAACACCGAGACCTCGACGCCGCAGTTGGCCACAACCCAGTTGCGGACCCCAACCGCCACCAGCGAGTCGACGCCGTAGGAACTTGGCGTTTTGGCCGTGTCGATCTCCTCTGGGAGCAGGTTCATTGCTTTCGCCAGCATTCGAGACAGTCCGGTGGTCACGATCTCGGCAGCCGCGTCGGCGCTCGCGCAGCAGGAAAGCATGGTCCTCATGTCGGCGTTGGCCGACTCATCCACCACCGTCAGATCCGGGAGCGGCAGGTCGACGAGGTTGAGGTAGCCGTACGGCGCCGACCGCGACCAGTACGGGTCCGCCGGCTGGTTTTGTCGCATCAGGCCGCCGGTGCCGACGCCCATGATGATTTGCGGCGGGGTTGCGACGCCGGGAGCCATCTCCCCCGTGATGGCCTGCGCGACAACGGTCAAGAAGTCCTGTTGTCGGATGCCGTAGAAGCCGCTGGCTCGGAGCTTGTCGAGGATCTCCTCATTGTCGGCCAGCATGCCCGCACCGAGGACCGGACCAAGGTCGATCGAGACGGCGTGCTTCCCCTGGCGTTGGAGCTGCCAGGCTAGGGAGTCCTCGAAGGCGTTGCCCGCGGCATAGTTGGCTTGGCCGCGACTGCCGATGACTCCTGCCGAGCTGGCCAGGAAGATGAAGAAGGGGTTGGCCGAACTTGTCGAGATGATGTCCACCAGGTTTTGGGAGCCCAATGTTTTGGGTCTGACTGCTGCGGTCCAGTCAGAGTAAGTCATGTTCTCAAACACGGCGTCCTTGATGATTGCGGCACATTGGAAAACACCCTTGATCGGAGGCATGTTTGGCGAGATCCGTTCCTTGACTATCTCTTCGAGAGCCCTCGCATCGCAAATGTCAACTCGGTAGACTCGCACGTCGACATGTTGGCTCCTGAGGTATTCGATGAAGCGGCGAGATTCCTCCGACGAAGCGCCCGATCGTGACAAAAAGGCAACATGCTCAACACCGTTCTTGACGAGAAGGTGGCAGATGAGACGGCCGAGACCACCAAGTCCGCCTGCAAGAAGGTATGTGGCATTCTTGGAAAGTACTTGGTCAAGACGCTTGATGGGTGTTCTGGTTGCAATCTCTACTTGGGGTTTGCTCTCGGGAGTGGCGGTAACAGAGACAAGTCCCAGATACGGGTTCTTGTTGACGATGTCGAATGCCTCTTGGAGCTGGTCCACTTGGATATGCTCGACGAGGTTGCTCTCGATGCTGAACTCTTCTTCATATAGCTCTGCAACCTCTGCGAAAACGACCATATCGTCAAGCAGTTCTGCAACATAATCTGCGTCGTGCTCCAAGAGGTCCGATAAATCGAAGGTGACAAGCGAAGCGGAGGCGGGTGCGACACGAATCGTTGGCGGGCGGGGTGAATGGCTTGCAAACTGAACGACAGTGCCCCCTGGGAAAGATTAGCATGCGTATAACAAAGAATGGAACAGACTTGCCTCTTCGGACACACTCGAGGTTTGTTTCGATGTGGTGTTGGGTCGAGTTGTAGACAAGATCGACTCCTTTGCCCAAAGTGCGGTCACGGACGATTGGGGCAAAGCTATCCGAGTCTGCCTCGAGAATGTGGCTCTTCCTGACTCCAAGTCGATCCAGAGCTGCTCGTTGCTGACGGGAATGAGGCCCAAGGACAGTAGCAAAGACTTCGATGTAGTAGTGAAACGCAACCATGACGGCGGCCAGGCCAAAAGAACTTGCTCCAGCATGAATGAGGACCGACTTCCCTGGTCCCAATCTGCCCACCTTGATAAGAGCGTGGTAAGCGGCGACACAGTGACTGAGGGGCACGTTGGACGACCACTTTCTCACGAAACGCCTGTTGACGTTTGCAGTGCTTTGGATCGGGTTGTTCGCGACAAGGCCGCTGACACGATCATTTAGCATCAAACCAGCCACGTCACGGCCGAATTGGGAGACCCGACCACGGATTTCAGTCCCAAACTTGGGTTCAGAACTTCTTCCCAGGGCCACCTC
Organism: Fusarium setosum; assembly: GCA_013623625.1. Classification (NCBI taxonomy): domain Eukaryota; kingdom Fungi; phylum Ascomycota; class Sordariomycetes; order Hypocreales; family Nectriaceae; genus Fusarium; species Fusarium setosum. Next base: position 24,063 of record JABFFE010000603.1, on the reverse strand, counting down.
TAGGTCGGTATGGTTGATGGGTGCGCTTTCAAACATGACTTGAACCTCGCCGGCTTTGGGGCTGGAATCGGTGTCAACAGAAAAGGTTGTGCCGTCCGGTTGCACCGTCTTCAGTTTGACATGGCGTGGAAACGAGTGAAAGGGCACCTTGGTAACTTGGGTTGAGACGCCATTCTCGATCATCTCGTTGAGTTGCTGAATGGGTGCCAGGCGTGAGATATACAGGTTGCCCCCATGCTCGACATACTGTAGCTCACGAGGAGCAGAGCCATGGTCTGCTTTGAATGTCTGGTGGATGACGTGAGAGATGTACTCAACAACGGCCAAAGACTCGAGGTTGGTATTGGCATTCAAACCCAACGTCACAAAGGCCTTGAGCGGATCCTCCGAGACGAGTGTACGGGCCAAGCCGAGTATTGGAGCCCCCCTGGCATCGCCTTCCAGCTTGATCCAAACAACTCCCTTGGCCTGTTTTTGAAGAGTCTTGAAAGCATTGAATCCCGTCTCACCCCAGTAAAAGACTGAGGCACCCGTGTCTTGTCCCGTGGAAAAATCAAGCAGGGAAATGACCACCTTGCCGCTGAGTCTTGAGGGTTCATCCATTATCTCGCCGAAGTGAATGGTCTCGATAGTCGACGTAAGGTCATACATTATGGTGAGCTCGCGTGCAAGAGATTGTGCCTGTGGTTGAGCCTGATCTGGTAGCAGAATGAGAAGATCCGGCAACGGCAACAGGTTCTGAGGGAGGCGCTGGTGAACTCGGAATCTCATTTCTGCCATCCTACCCTCCTCGTGCCAGTACTCGTGCTGAACAACTTCTCCCTGGATGGGTTCTCCGTCAACATGGTGGTAGCTTTCCAAAAGGTAGCCGGGCTGTTGGAGGTGACTGAAGAGGCTTCCAACGTCGACGCCCTCTTGGGTGCAGACAAGGATCAGTTGGTATTTTGGCAAGGGCTCCGAGCCATCCAACGATCTCGCCTCGACGAAAGGCTCCATGGGTGACCCTTTGACACGGCGTACCACATCAAGAATGCTCTCATCGGGATGGACCTGAGCCACAGTATAACGAGTGATCCATGGTCTTTGTCCTGCCATCTGGAACAACTCACCCAAGATTCCACTTGCGGAAACCCAGTTGCCTCCGACTTGAAGAATGGAGAGCCCTGGATACTTGTGTGCAAGCAGCTTGACAAAATCCTTCAGCAGTTTGACTTTTGCAACTGCGTTATCCCATCGCCAGAGGAGTTGAGTACAGAGATTGCGATGATTGGGGAGGAACGCATGTGCACCACGAGATTGGTTGGAGATGCCCATGAGGTGAAGGCCGCTGATGACGACAGATGGTTGCCTCCAACCGGCTTGCACCATGGCAATGTCTCCGTTTGCATCGCGAATGCCGCTCCGGCTAGCAGTTGCGTATCCAATGAATCCCTTGCCGCTGTCCTGCGAGATGTTGGACGACACAAACAGGCTCTTGATAAACGTTGGCACCATGGGCCTATTGTCAAGGGCGAACAGAGGATGGAACATGGAATCAAGAGTGGCGGGGTGAATCAGATGGTCGTACTCGAACTTGGCGGGCATCTTGGACTTGGTATCGGGCACGCGAACCTTGGAGATGCAGGCATTGTCGCCTCTGGAGATCTGTGTCACGTTCCGAAACAGGGCGCCATAGTTCATGCCGACAATGTCAAGATGCTCATAGAGCTGCCGAGGGACAATAGATTCCCTGCACGTGGCCTGAAAAGACTCGAATCTCTTCTGATGCTGCTCGAAGATGCCTTCCCAGTCGCCTTGCTTGTCTCGCACCTGGATGAACCCTGTGGCATGCTGCTCCCAGGGAGCGTCTAGCTGCTTCGAGTAGATGGAGAATTCGAACAAGGCTCGCTTCTTCTGTTCTGTCGAAACGGGGGATGCGTGCTTGAAGTTCATGGCCATCTCCAGCCCGTGCGAAGTGCTTGGGACAATCATAGCCTTGTCAATCCGCATGTTGGTGATCTCGTACCCAAGGATATTTTCTTTGTCCTTGACCAGCTGACGGATGCCTTCGAGCGCCATAGTAACCATACCGGTGGCAGGGTAGATTATAGTCTTCTGCACTTGGTGATCCTGAATCCACGGGTTCTCCGAGATGCGAAGGAAGCCGCGCCATCGAGGTTCGAAAGAGATTGCATCGGCGGTTGGGGCACCGATAAGGTCTTGTCGCGGGAACTCGCGGAATCGATTTGCTCGGCCGAGGTGAGACTCGTGCCAGTAAGACTTGGTGTGGTTCCAAGGATAGGGCGGGAGATCGGTCAGACACTTGAGGGGGGCCGAAGAAGATCCTCGAGAAACAACCTGCTTAATGCCAATAGGGACACCCCAGGACCAGAGCTCACCCAGAGTCTTCAAGAGCGACCCGGCTCCACCAAGCCTTCCCTCCATAGCCGAGTAGTACCTTGGCGGGTTCTTGATGCCAATGGCCGAGATGATGTCCAGAGTTGGCGAACGCAAAGCTGCGGTAGGGCCCAGCTCGATCATCATGTCTGGGCGTTCCTCTAGAGGCAGGTTCATCATCGATCGTACTGCGCCCACGTATTTAACAGGCGAGATCATGTTTCTGGCCCAGTATTCCTTGCCAAGACGGTAGCCATCGACTAGCTTTGCAGTGACCGATGAGAACATCTTGACCGTCTCCAGACTCTCGCGGGGAGGGTCAAGTCTCAAGGCAGCCTTGTACTCGTGTTCGACCAACCGCATGTGCGAGGAATGATAAGCAACATCGACGGGAAGAAGGCGGCAGAAGACATTCTTGGAAGAGAAGTCGTTGAAGGCGCGCTCAATCAATTCCTTCTTGCCAGAAATCGTGGTGGATCGGGGGCTGTTGATGCATGCGATCTCACACGAGTAGGAGCTGAACCAGAAGTGATCCTGGACTTCGAGCACGGATAGACCAACAACCATCATGGCACCTTGAAAGCCAAAAGCCTTGAGGACGGACGAAGAGGCTGCTACACCGCGATAGTAGGCAACTTCCCAGGCCCCTTCTCTCGTGAGGGCCCCCGAGGCGTACGCCGCCGCAACCTCTCCGGAGGAGTGACCAACCACATACTTGGGGGTGATGTTGAAAGAGGCGAAAAGGTCAACAAGTGCCATCTGAAGCGCAGTAGTCGCCGGTTGGGCGATCCTGGGGTCAGGTAGGCGAGTCTGGGCCGCATCCTTGCGCATCTCCTCGAGAAGATCAAAGGGGCTTCCCAGAGTTTCCTTCATGTAGCGCGAGGCAGCCTCAAGACTATCACGGAAAACTTGGAATGAAAGCAGGTTTTCCCCCATGCCTGCAAATTGCGCGCCTTGCCCGCAGAAGAGGAAGCAAATCTTGAGTTCCTTGTTATTGAATGTTCGTGTGAGCTGGGCATCATCGATGCTCTCAAGCTTGTTGATGAGGTCGTCCCGCGACTCGGCAACAACTGCGTGCTTCCATTCGAGGGAAGAACGCCGTGAGCCAAGTGTGTAAGCATAGTTGCGAAGGAACTCAGCTTTGTTGCCCTTTTGCGATTTCAAGTAGGGTAGATGCGAGTCTATGACTCGGCCAACGCCAGACTTTTCGTGCGATGAGAAACAAAAGATCTGGGGCCCGGGGCTTATTGACAGATCCGTTAGAGCGGCAGTTGCTGTTGAGACCGCGCTCCTGGTCCTCGAGGGTCTTTCAAACGTGTTGTGGTTGCCTTGGATCCCATGTCTCAACATATATTCAGGAGCATCCTCCATGACAACGTGGGCGTTGGTGCCGCCAAAGCCAAAGCAGTTGACGCTCACGCGGCGCAGGCCGTCAGAAGGCCAATCCATCATCTGTGTTGGGACCTAGAAACTTGTCAGCCGATAGGCTCTTGTCTGGGACAGGACAGGACATGGGAGAGGGTAGACCACATACCCTGACTTTCCAGTTTTCAAAGTCGATATCCGGGTTGCCCTCCTCGAAGTTGATGTTGGGAGGGATCTTGCCGTGCTCCAAAACAAGAACGCCCTTGATCAGTCCGGCGATACCAGCAGCACCTTCGAGATGGCCGATGTTTGGTTTGATTGAGCCCACAATGATAGGGTCGTAGATGGAGCGACCCGAGCACAGGGCCTCGGAGATGGCTTTGAGCTCTCGCCAATCGCCGGCTTGAGTGCCCGTCCCATGGCACTCGACGTAATCTGTTATATTAGGAAGGAGCCCAAAGGACTTATACAGGGAGTTGATGTTTAATACTTGTGCTTCCTTACTGGGAAGAGTGATGCCTTGGTATTGTAAGCCATAGGAGCAGGCAATGTGGACAGACTTGACAAACCTGTAGTGTGGCCATCCTGATTGACCCTGCTACCTCGGATGACTGCACGAATGGTGTCGTTGTCTCTAAGGGCATCTTCAAGTCGCTTGAGAATGACAACGCCAACACCTTCGCCTCTGCCGTAGCCGTTCGCACGGGCGTCAAAGGTAAAGCACTTCCCATCAGGGCTCAGGAAGTTCAACGCAGTCATGGGCATGATTGTGTTGGGAGTAAGAATCATGCCTGCACCGGCGGCAATGGCCTTAAGAAACATTAGCACCTGTTCAAGCAACTCTCCCTACTTGGCCAAAGTCGAGCTTACCAGTGAAGACTCGCCAGTTCGAAGGCTCTGGGCAGCAAGGTGTACAGCTACCAGACTGCCGCTGCATCCAGTATCAAGCGTCACGCTCGGCCCGTGCAAGTTGAAAAAGTACGAGATGCGGTTGGCCATGATGGCGATGCCATTTCCAGTAGCTGCATACTGAGGTTGCCAGTCTGGATCTCGCAGGCAAATTTGTTCATAGTCTAGGAGAGTTAGACAAAGGGGAGGCATAGGATCAAGGGAAGTTTGTGTAGGTACCTTTGACGAAAGACCCGACGTAAACTGAAGTGTCGCTGCCGTCAATGTCTTCTTTTCGGATTCCAGCTGCCATCCTATGTCAGTTCCATGTCTGCCAGGCAAGGCAAGGTTGTGTCCATACCATTTTCAAGCGCCTCGTAGGAAACCTCGAGGAGGAGTCTCTGCTGAGGGTCGATTGCTTTCGCGTCTTCAGCTGCAACGGCGAAGAACTGCAGAAAGGGGTTCAGTTAGGCGAGTCACCATGACAGAGGACAGGGGGCCACGAGGAGGCAAAGCTTACAGGAGCGTCAAAAGAAGCAAAGTCTTCTTTCAGGAAGTGAGCACCGCGGAAGGAGATCTAGGTAGGCCCGTTAGAGAGGTCACCTCGCACCATTCGAGGAGATCAGTGTCGACGTACGCTGCCTTGACGGTCACCACCGGGGTGGTAGTAGCCATCAATGTTGAGACGATCCTTGGGAAACTCTGACCATTGTGATTCCCCTCGCTCCAGGACTTTCCAGAGCTCCTCAGGAGAGGTGGCATCCCCCGGGAAGCGCAGGCCGATGCCGACGACAGCGATGTCGTCCATCTTGCTTGCAGGGGGGGTGAATTATTGGAGACGTGCGAGGTGCTTTCTTGCTTGTTCAAAAGTCGACGGGAAAGTAGGACGGGATGAAGGTTGGGAGAAAGGATGAAGGAGAAGAAAGTCTAGGCGACGAAAAGGAGGAAAAGGTATTCGGCGGGTTGGGTTTTTGGGAAGGTGCCCGGACAGAAATTATGGCAGCTATGATTAGGCTGCCGGAGCAGCTAAGACCTCGCTCTTGCTTCGACGGCTGGCAGTAGGGGGAGTGCTGGGCAAGGCGTGTCGGCTGGCAGACGGTCGTTGTCAGTTGCATAAGCGCGCGTGTAAACGCGAGCTGAAAGTCTCTGGGTAAAAGAACTGCTAAAGTAAACGGCAGGGAACAAAGGTCGAGTGCCAGGCTGATCGTGCACAGCGAAAGGGGTGGTATGTCCTATTGCCGTGCCAGTTGTCGAGGAGAAACGGGGTTAGGATGCTCAAGCACGCATCCTATCGTCCAGTAATTACTCCCACGAAGCCAATGGTCGACCTGCAAGGCATTTCCAACTGAAATCAGATACACTGGTACCTTGATAGACCAATGAGATTGCGATCAGAGTCCTGGAGCCGGAGCTTTCCTCGTTTGTCCCCTCGCCACTGTCACGGCTGCGTGTCCTGACGGGGCGGTCTGGGCTGTTTGATGGCCCGTAGAGTAAAGGACGACAACCAAAAGGAAATAGACTATGTCAGTGACTTATTCTCAACCTCTTCGTTTGCTAGGATCGCCATGCAAGGTCATTGTGCTGCGTTCAGAGTGGGCTAAGGAGGGTGTCACCAGAATGACGTTTTATTCTGTGCAGAAGCCAAAGTACAATGCCTATTCGCCTCTCTAAAAGGACAGAATGGCAGTCGGGAGGGAATGGACATGCATATTTGGCCTTTAGGGCGGCATTCGTCGTTGGCAGCATGCTTGGGATGGCGGTTGTGTCGGGGTACTCCAGCATCCAACGCAATTTAAAGCTACCTACCTGCCTACCTTATACTCTCAGACGAACAGGGCCGAACACCCATCTCGACTCTTACTTTGGGTGCAACATTACTCATCCAACGAGACTGAACGCCGAGAATATGTTCGGTTTGTATTGCCAAGGAGCCCTTGCTTCAAAGGCGGGAAGACAAAGGAGATCCACGCCACAGAAGTTGATAAAGGAGCCCGCACCGATGCATGGCATTGAACAAGGACACCCCTCAGATCTCGCATAGATCTAGACAACGAAATTTTAGAGGAAGCAAACGTGGCTCTTGCATTGGGGACGTGGCATCGCGAGTGCCCGCAGGACCGCCGACCCGCCCCCTCCAGTCGGCCAGCGTGAGAGACCAAGAAGCAGGCAATGCCTCCACTTCACGGGGAAAAGGAATCAATTCAAGCAAAATGCTGTTGTGTCTGGTATGGTCAGGATGGGTTGTCTTGCTTCGCCTCTCACATTATCGCGGGCAAACCTCTTGACTCGGCCTCGGACTCGAGTGGTGATGGTTTGATCCCAAATAGGATTTGAGGGAAAAAAGTTTACACCGACGTCGGGTCTTTTAATACCGAACACAAACGCCTTTGAGCGCGGAATCGGCGTTTGTTGGTTGCTACGGGGCAGAAGTGCGGATAGGGGCATGTGGCAATCTGGCTGATGGTGGCAAACGACACCACATTTTGGAGTGCATCAGCATCTGCAAGTCTTCGGCGGTCAGCGGGAGTTCACTTCTGGACTCGTTTGTGGGGGTCTTGGACGAGTGGCCAAGCAGCATGAAACTGGTTGGCTGCTCAACTTTGATGCACCAACATCGCGCGCTCCCTCGCCCGGCGGTCGGAAATAGTGATTGTTTGCATGTATTAGATAATACTCTATGCGGGACGACCCATGAACAAGGTTGATGTGTTTGGAGCCAACAGCCATCGCCAGGGTGGGCAATCTTGAACGGGATGCCGCGGCAAAGACGGGAAGCAGGCCGTGTTATGACGAACGAATTTCAACGTGTCGTGCGTGATGGGCAACGGAAACATCAACAATACCCCTCCCGAAATAGTAGCCACGTCAAGTCGGATAGTCTCCAAGGAAGAGCAGAGGTCATATCGTGCATCAATAGATTCCACTCCGTTCATGTCGACCAGAGTTGGAGGTTGTTGTGACACACCGTCACGTGGCCACCCTCTTCCTACTCGTCAATGGGAATTGTCCATGTCTTCTCTTCAACACCGTGGATTACCTACACACGATTGTCTCCCAGATGGAACACACCAATAACCAAGCGCCGTGTCTTGAACAACTCCCTCCCTCAATATCCCCATGCCCTTTGGTCGTCTCAGGATGTGGCAAGTGTGGCGGGACGCAGTAACACCAAGGTAACGCGAGGCGAAGCCGGTAAGGCCACTTCCTGGTATCAAGAGGCGCCTCAGTACTCAACCGTATCACACAGTTCTCTTTGGCGAATCAAGCGCTTCGGCATGCCGTTCTAGGATCTGTCTCTCCTCGTCCTCTTCCTCCTTCTCCTCCTCCTCCTCCCCAACTGGAACCGTCTTCTCCTCCAACGGAAAGCTCTTCCTGAAACCCTCGTACACGTCTAAAAGGAGCCAGTCACCAGACATCGGGATCGCAAAGACACAAGAAACAAGAAACCCGCAAGCACACGTCCACTGAGCATGGCCCGTCTTACACCGAGCGTGGAATACCCGTGCGGGGACGACGGTCCGCAAAGGGATCCAAAGCTTGATGCCTCGCATCACGATACGAATGGGGTCGGGATACTGAGAGCATAGAAAGGAGCGCTTTTTTCAACCTGTGCCCAGCCACGGCAAGTAAGCCATGTGCTACCACGACACAACCGGGACCCTACAGTGTTGCCGAGGCTCGTCGCTTCCCCCGGTATCTTACCTTGGTCAACGGTGTAGAGGCCGCCTTTGCCACAGTTACTGTTCTGACGATCCCAGCACCTGGTGTCGTGCAGTCCAGCCACGCTCTGGGGCTTCAGGTCGAGATTCAACCCTTGTTGCAAGTTCAAGCCATGCCTTGTGCCTGGCATTCATCACCGAAACCACGGTGCAGTTTCTGCCTCCAAGTGCGACGAACGTGTTGGTCATAGACAACCCTGTCTCACTTGGGGACCATGTCGTGGGTAGTACGGCACCCGTCATTGCCCTTGTCCTTTGGTTCGTATCACTGTCAGAGAAGATCTCATCTTGCTCCAGAACCCCTGGCTAACCCGCTGCTCGGGCAGAGGCTTGGAGCATTCACAGCTGAGTGGTCTTTCGCTTGCCACGGTGTAACTGTTGAGGACGACGTGTCTCAAATACTTATTCAGTCCTTCGCCTTTTCCCGGCAAGACACTTAATGACTGCCTTGTCTGGTAGCCTGTCTCAGAGGAATCATGTCCAAGGTGCAGTCGCATCATCTCTGCGCCGCTCATCTCTCAACATCGATAAAGTCTGGCCTGATATGAAAAGCGGGCATTCGTTCCCTTCCAACATCTTCGGCATTTGTTTTCTCTCCTCGGCCTGTTCGTTGTCTACCTACTCACCTTTGTTCGTCAGAATTCTCGTAGGGCTACGCACCTGCCTTCGCTGGTTCCAACAGACAGCTACTGCCTTCCGCCCCAGCACTTGCCTCCTTGCAACCAGATAGCCTCAGGTTACTACGTCTTCTCACCTGGCCAAATCCATCTCCCGTCGTCACGAAAAGTCCATCCGGCACCAGCTTTCACTCGGTTCGAACTGCTACCTGAAAACCCAGACAACTACCTCCGGAACCTCGCTGCAAACAAGAATGCCAAATGAGTATCCCATGTCGCTCTCCTACCCCAATCCATCTCTGGGCCAGATGGCGATGCTAGAGGAGCAGGGAGACGGAGACGTTCAGCCAACGACACCAATCTCGGGACTTCGCAAACATTCCGTTACTGGGCCTCGTCAGGTGGTTCTCGTAATATCGTAAGCAGCAGCTGGTCTTGGGCGACAAATCTTTACTGACCCTCTCAGTTTACTGGCAGGTTTGCTCTTTTCAAGCCTCGACACCTCCATCGTGTCCACCTCCCTCGTTACCATCTCGCATGACCTGAACGACTTTGTCAACGCACCATGGATCGTTTTAGCGTACCTTCTTACATACATGGGTAGGTCCGATTCTACGTTGCGCCTGGGAACCAAGGGCGTCTGACAGGCGTTACAGGATTCGCTGTTTGTGTCTCGAAGCTCAGTGACATCTATGGGCGGCGGAACATGCTTGTGGTGTCATGGGTTTTCTTTGTTGGCTTCTCACAGGGCTGTGGATCAGCTACAAGTATGACGGCTTTGTACGTGGCCCGTTTCATTGTGCTTGTTGCAAGCTGACCAAGCTCAGGATTGTCTGTCGGGCCTTCCAGGGAATGGGAGCATCAGGTCTGTACAGCTTGACACAGATTGGCCTGGTGGAAGTTGGGCCCTCTCACCGTCCCAGCTTGATCGGGGCCATGATCGGAGCCACCCTCGCAGTCGCCTTCGTGCTGGGCCCCATTATTGGTGGTGCCGTTTCCCAGCTTTCAGACTGGAGATGGCTGTTTAACATGAAGTAGGTAACCTTGCCCGTCCCCAGAGCCTCACCTAACAACTCTAGTATCCCTTTTGGTCTGGTGACAATCCTCATCATCACAAACCTTTGGCCACACGAAGAGGTATCTCACTTCTTCTCTTGGAAGGCGTTCACAAGCATCGATTTCATTGGCAGTGCGACACTCCTTAGCAGTTCCGGATTTCTGGTGTTTGCTCTTCAACAAGCCGGGTCACAGACATTTGCTTGGGGGAGCCCAGAGATCATCTCGGCCCTGGCCATCTCAGGCGCGAGCTGGATCGTGTTTGTGTGGTGGGAGGTGTTTTTGGAGACGAGGCCGCGTCGAAGAGTTGAACCCATCTTCCCAATCCGGCTAATGCTACGACGAGTCTACTCTGCGAGTCTGCTGTAGGTGCAGGTTTGACTGTACTTGTGAATACTTTGGCTAACGTCGGATAAGCGTAACCATGTTCACAGGATTCCCCTACATTTCACTCTCGATTGTCATCCCCGAACGATTCCAGATTGTCAACCGTGAAAGTGTCCTCATGGCAGGGCTGCATATACTCCCGTTACTCGGCGCCTGTGCCGTCGGATCGTTCCTAGGAGGCGCAATATCCAGCAAGAAGAACAACACCTCCATGACCCTACTTGGCTCAGCCTGTCTCCAACTACTCGGCGTTGGTTTGATGTCAACGTTGACCGACTCTGACTCCATGGTCAAAGCCCAGTACGCCTTCCAGGCCATCTTCGGACTGGGTGTCGGCTTATCGTTCTCGGCGGCTACTATTATGACGAGTATCCTTGCTGCCGAACGAAGTGAACTTGCCTCCGCTCAAGGCGCCGTGGCCCAGGCTCGAGTCTTGGGTGGCTGCATTGGGCTTTCTGTGTGCACAGTCATCTTCAACTCGCACGTCAACAAATACCTTCAGGGGCATCTGACGTCAACGCAGCTCGACAACCTCCATCGTTCGCCACTGACCAGTTTACATCTTCCAATGAAGCTTCAAGATCTTGTCAAGCAAGTTTACGCGGATGCTTTTGCCGAGGAAATCAAAGTCATGATGCTTGTCTGTGCTGTCATGGTGGTGATATCTCTGTTCACGCTGGAGCGACGTCCTGCACCACTCGAAAGATTGACGGCCTTTCCTAAGGACCAGGTCTCTTCTAGACGAGGCAGTGATTCAGCAACAGAGATGACTGACATTTCTAGTGTTCACCGTTCGGTTTAGCTGTCATATTCCTTATCTAGCATCTCAAGGCTGTTTCTCTTGCACACTGTTCAACCAGAATGGCTTTACGGACTGTATTTGGGTGGCACATTGATGGCGTTGGAGAGTGTATTTTGGCGTTATTGTATGATATCAAGATGACTACGCAACAACTGCAGTACTTGGATGTTCAGAAGCATGGACTAGTCCGGGGGTTTCCTATGTAGGTGTTATTTTCTCAGCCAAGCAGGGCCTCATGTGTAGCCAATGCGGCCACATTTGTTTTCTGGCACTTTTCTTTCTTTTTGGCAGGGAGTGGCTCTGGTGGATCATGAAGAGAGAGATCCGAGCTTGGCACAACTGCCTCCTGTGTGTGTCCTCAGCAACCGTTCGAAGCGCCACAGAGATGGCCAGAGCAACTCAAATCATCAGGCACGATTCAAAATCATTTGATAGGGAGTGCGTTCAGTGGTACATTGTCTTGATTCACGGCAAGTCGAGCCAGAGAGACAACCCACATGTGCGCCTCGGCGTCCCTGATGGGCAAAATGCCATGTCGTTCCTCGTGTATCCCCGTGGCGTTCTCCTCATGCACCACACTACAATGCTGAATCTGTCGGTCGCAGAAGGAGGACTACGTTACGGCTGTGTGACGGGGCTGTCTCGCGCTTGGGTCGTTCAGTCACCGGCAAACCTCGCAAATGAGGTGGTCCGAGAGGCCTCGCAATGAGACCTTAGGAGTAACTCGCAACAACTTGACACGATCGGGTTTCGCAAGGTGTGTCTCTTTGGGAGGTTCAATCGGAGTCATTTTGGGTGTGTATTGGCGCTGGGTGAATGCCAGGGAACAGGAGATCGATGAGTATTCCCAGACTCGTGCCAAGAGCCTATCTCTTGGGTGTCACTGCCTGGTGATATACGCCACCACATGCGAGCATCGACGTTGGAGGGGGGCATGTGCGTCTGCCATCTGGTGTTGAGGATGTCGTGCGACAGAAGCCACCGCCGCAGGAGCAGGGTGTCAAGATCTGGCAGCGACCGGTATGCAAGATGGATGTGGTGGTTTGGGTACTTTGCATACTTGGGGCTGAGCTCGTGGCCTCTCGTATCTTTGCAGCGGTCTAGAATATCAGGGAAAGAGTGGCTCGTTGACCGTACGCCAGCCTATTGGATTTAAACGATTTCCATAATACACTTTGATACCCTGAGTAAACACACCACCATTTTCAATGGGCCACGGTAATTCTAATCTGGGATTACCTTTTTGGAAGTGTCTTGTTGGTTTTGGGGCTATTCTTAAGCTGTGCCGTCCACCTTTGGGCCCAGCTAAGATCGGTGGTCGACGTTGCAGGTTGGTGATGAACTATATAGTTTGAGTTGAATGCGGGAAAAATGACTCGGTTGAACACGATCTATCGTACAGAATATGCAAAGCCCTGCACTCTTCGCATTAATTCAACAAGACTTATGCAGCCGTTATCCACATGTGATTTATAACTCGGCTCTACTCCTTTGCCTCCTGCACTAAAACTGCACTCTTCCCTTCACTTATCTCTTCGGCCTGAGTTGTTTCAACTGCAGGTTGCCAAACAGCTTCAACGATGCTCATCCTACATCCCTCTACCCTCGTAACTCCCTGTTAGGAACAATGTCAGCATACACCCAGACAAATAAACGAGTATATCGAGGTGCCGCCTACCTTGAATACAAAGCGCTCGTCGGCTGCTTTAAAAAGCGCTTCGAATTCGTCCTCAGTCCGCTCTTGGGCATTCAGAATCGTCATCATCAATATGTCCATGCTACGCATAATCCTCTCGTCCCACGGGTTCTCCTCCCCGGGCTGTCGGAGGCAGTGGTCGTTGATGATAATGCGTGCTCCAGGTTTGAGAGCCGGAATGAGGCTCTGGAGGATCTTGATTGCGTAAGGGGTTGAGTAGTTGTGGAAGATCCATCGGAAGTAATAGACTGAAACGTCTCATGTCAGCGCACACTGTTTATATTAAGACACGGTTGACAAGATCTCACCATCGGCATCCTTGACTGCCTGCTCAGTGAAAAAGTCGTGAGCTTGAAGCGTGATGCGCTGGGCCACGTCTTCATCGGCGCAAATCGGCTTTGGCGCGCTATCAATCGTCCTCGGCAAATCCTGCACCACAAACTTCATCTTCTTCCACTTCTTGCCCAGGTCGACGCATACGAAGCCATGACTACCTCCCACGTCTACCAGCGTGCCCTCGTTTACATCAACTTCAGAAAAGTCACAGTTGTCGACGAAATAACGAACTTCATACCCCTCACCTCCCGTCAAGCTAGCCATAGCCTCGCCCATGCGCTTCGCTCGTGCAGGATTCTTGCCAAAGGTTGCAAACATTGGCTCCTTGTCAACGGTGTCGAAGGCAAAATTGAAGCCAGTACGTGTCAACGAGGTAGCTTCTGGATAGGCTCGGAGGGCCTGCAACGAGTGGGCAGCAGCAGGAAAGAGGTCTTCGCCATTCAAGCCCACCCATGACTGGAGGATAGAATCTTGGGCGAGCATCTTTGAAGCTGCCGTGTGAGCGATAACACCAGGAGATGGTTCTCGGAACACATTGTTTGTCATGGCATGGCGCAGGTTGCGAGCCAGATTGATCGGATCCAGCGTAGTCTTGGCTTGGAGTTCAACCAAAGTAATAGGTTCATCTAGAGGAACAAGTTTGGCTAGGAACAGTCAGTATTGTCTCCTCTCGTAACAATGAGAGAGCGCTTACGGATTCCATAGCCGTTTAGAATTTGAAGGCTCAGGGTGTCCATGAACTTTCCAATAAGTTAGTTACGAAAGTAGACTCGAAAGGGGTTTACATACGCTCCAGATACCCCATCTGACGCTCTCTCTTGGTCCCCTGACGAGAGAGCCCAGTTCTTTCGTAGCATATACGATCTCTTGGCGGCTCTTTTGAATATCAGCCGGCAACTCTGGGAAGTCACCTGGAGCGTCAACTCCAAATCCCGGGTCCGGAAGACCATGGTCCTTCAAGTATTTGTCAAGCTTGTCAGTCTCCTTGGTGATCTTTTTCGCCAGCTGAATCATCTGCGATGTGCTCAAGCTCTCGTCCGCTGCTGAAGGTGTTGCTATGGGCTCTGATACAGTTGGTGCCTCCAAGGGAGGTGATGTTGCAGTCGGACCTGGCTGCTCATTCTTCAATATCAATTGGTACAAACCACTCAACGACAAACGGTTCTGTTTCTCTTGGTCGGCTTCCGTCGACGAGGATGAGTCGGTAGGTGACGAGCTTTGCAGCCACGAGGGGACTCGAAGTTTGCCCATGCTGAGGTGTTGGCTGCCCACTAGTAATCACTACGCCCGAGCAATTGCTTCGGCTTTTGAAAACAAGCCGGATTTCTCTGTTTGGGACCTCATTAGCTATAAAATACCATGTTGGTCAGCTCTCGACCCAGCGATCTGCAGCACGGGCGTGTCTCAGTCGGCCCAAGAGGCGAAAAAGCAAACGGAAACGCGCTAGCGAAGAGCATGCATCCGAATAGCGATGCTTGATTGTCACAATAGCCGGTTTGCTTTACTCCTCAACCAGTAAAGGTAGGTGCTAAGGCGCGACCAAGGATGGATGCCGCATTCCATACATGGCTCTCATGTGGTGTTGCCAATGAACCAAACACCTCGGAAGCAGCATTGTTCCCGAAACAAATTGCAGAGTGCCCTCAGCCAGAAAACAACAGTGGCTAGGCCGCATCAGAGCGGCTTGACCACTCGGTCCCCGGTCACCAACGCAACTTTCTGGTGCACGACACACTGTGCCAATCTGCTGTAGTCTGCTGAGTAGTCTCCGATTGGCCTGGAGGGCAATGATCCATACTCATGTCCAACCCGGGGAGCGTCGACAAAGGGGACAATAGGAAAATGAAGCAATCGCCATACATACACGTGATACTGTCTCCAGCCTCAACCAGGTGTCGTGCCTCCAACGTCAATGAGACTGTCAATCAAAGTTTTCAGCCTCTGAACGGTCGTGTGAAGATGTTGACAATGTCGAGAGGAATTGTACGTGATGTGGTAGCTTGTATGTACAAAGCTCGTTACACGAGCTGTTCCGTCACCCTATTAATATCAAGAGACTTGCGGCGTAAAATAAAAGACGGGGTCTTGGATCGGGTGTTCTCGAGCATGTGGTCGTATCCAATTCAACCTTTGGCACTTGCTCGATCGAGTAACCAGCCCCTCGGGCCTGGACCAAGTTGGAATAACCAAGCGCAGCCAAGGATGGCGCTCAATGGCGAGTCCGCGTCTTGGACCTCTCTGTCCGTGCCCAGCCAATTCCATCCATGCTCCATATTAGCGGACCCACGGCGGCCATCGCTGGTGCGGCCCGGCTCGCGCGCTTAGACGTAGCAGCGAAGGAGTTTGCCCCATATTAAATCGCGTCGTTTTTCGTCGCAACCATTTCCCTTCATGTTCTAATATGGCTTTTGCCCATAAATAATATGCATGGGCATGTACAAGAGTGCAGAGTTATCGTTGTAGGCCCTTCGGACATTCACAAGCAGCACTTCGACCTGCTCGCGCTCCCACCCAAGGCCCCGTGTCAAAGGCCCCAGCGCAATGGCTTGTAGCCCATCCGTCAGGATCGTACGCCAGTAAAGCCCGACAGTCTTGAGGACCTTGTTCTTCGGCCATGTCCCGAGAGGAACATGGAACACTCGCTCGGTAACGTTGACGAGGCCTGCTTCTCGCATCTTGTATGCCAGATCGCCTCCTGCAGCAGTATGAAAGTTGATACCAAGCGCTCCAAGGCCCTCCGTAATGAGTGACCAGTATTGGGCGACAGGGTGTGCCTCCGGCGGAACAACACCTCCATTCTTTGCGCTATGGGGATAATGATGAATTTCTTGGAGTTCGATCCAGCCTCCGGGCTTCAGGTGTCTGACCTAGGGTCAGTGAAAAACGGGTCATTAAGAGGGAGAACTTACTCCATGGAGCGTTGGAAGAGCCGCGGCCAGTCTTTAACCGCCATGACAGTATGTCGAGAGTGAATATAGTCAAAATGATTTGCAGGGTGTAGCCAAGGAGACTCTACGTCGTCGACCATGAAGCGAACATTCGGAGGTAACCAGTCTGGCTGGATAGGCGAAAGATCAATGCCAAGGACGTTTGCGCTGGAGTACTGGTCGCCCACTATTGCAGGGTTAGTTCAGGGTCTTTTCGACCGTTGTGGTTCAAAGTCGACGTACTCTCAATCGCCCAAATGCCAGTTCCCGTTCCAATGTCGAGGATATTCTGTGGGTAGTTCCCTATGGGCGCAAAATGAAGCTTCTGGCTGCAAAGCAGCTTCACCATAGCATGCTTCATGTCTTCTCGCTCTTGCTCCACATCGTCGTTGGGGAAATTGTAAGCACCTTCGCGGAACCTGTGATAGCGTCGACCATTTTCGTACATGTAATCTCGAATCGATGACCCAACTGAAGTACTGGCAGATGTGAGACTATCACTCTCATAACCTCCGTCAGACGCGGAATCGCCTTCTGTGCTGAATTCATCGCTGTCGGCAATGATGTTTTCTTCGGCCTGGGCCAGAGCTTGCCTAGAGAGGTCCTCTTGTTCGGTAGTCGACAATTCAGGGAACATGGAAACGCCGTTTGGATGGGTGAGGGGAGACATGAGGAGAGACTCCGCTCGTCGATGTTGTCTGGACCTGCTTTCGTCAACAGGCTCTGCAGGTCCTGCTGTCTGCCCTAAAGCGTGCTTGCCCCGAAAGGCAGCACTGTCAATCTCCTCGAACTGTGTTGATGTCGATTTTTTGGGAAAGTCGGGACCTGCACTTGATGAAGCTTCCGAGACCTTGCCTGTCTGTGATCGAAGGTCGGGTTTAGAATGTCCAGAGCCTTCACCCCTCAATCCAGCTCTCGGTGGAGTTGGGACATGCCCCTCATCTTGCGCATGATGTTGAATGATCTGTACATCAGCGCTTCCTTGGCTGGCTATTCCAGTAGCACTCGAACTCGGCTTGTCGTCGTCGAGTGATTCGTCGGGTTTGGTGGTTTTTCTGTGGGCAGGGAGCGGAACTGTCCGTGTCGTCTCCTGTTTTGGTTCCTGGTCCATGGTGCTAAGGAAAGTATGTACCGGGAGGGAAACGGATATAAGCTCGTAAGATTGCAGTGGGTGAGTGAAAGGGGGCAGCGAGTACTCCCAGGAAAACCAGGGCAATGTTAAGAGGAGTGGTTCTTGTATGAGCTCAACACCAGCTAGTGTCCTTTCAGGTGTCGTCTTTATCTATGCCGATGGCCATCGGGTGGTGGCAGCAGGACAGTAGTCAAGACGCGAATCGAAGGACGAGCGGAACTATGATGCAACTCAGGCTTGGCGATGAGTGTAGCGTGTCGAAGGAGATCTGATAATGCTGTCAGTCTCTGACTCGGGTAGCGGGGAGAATCCAGTGATGGCGAGAGGCGGACAAGGCGGTGTTCACGGTGAGTTTGAATAATTCCAATTCCATGAATGCAAGAAGGAACCTACCTACCTAAGCTTGAGGCGCCTGTCCGGGAAAGGTTTACATACAAACAGCGGGAGGGAAGGCGGTAGGTGGGGCAGACGCATCCAGGCTCTGGGAAGGAGCCAGGTCCGCGAAACGGGATCCACGATTAGATCTAGGGATGGGATGGGATGGGCGCGGGAGATCTCGCCAAGGAGTGGCAGATTATCCGTAGCGAGTAAACCCACCTGTAAAGCGAAGCCTTATGGGCCAAGTCCTCACTATGGGATCTATGAGTGGGCGGGTATTTTACTTTTTGTCTCTCAAGTCAGCTTGGCACAGCAAAGGACGGAAAAGTCGGAACTGGCTGCTCTATATTATCGCCTCGAGTGACCAGTCGTTTGCCATTTTTTCATGGGATTGCCACGGAGCTCTTTCTGGTCACGGACCTCGTCTCGGCCGACGACTCTCGGACCACACTTTATTCAATAATTGTTGTGATTTGTTGGTGGTGCAGTAGCCGCTTTGACGGGATATACGCACGTCTATCATCACATCTCTCACTTATGACAGCCACTGCATGAGCACAACACCACGGCAAAACGAAAACAGGCAAGCAGCTCGTAGCTGACATATCATCTACAGCTCTCCTACATACATACAAATATACGCATTCAAAGACCTGGGATTTGTCCCATCAAGCGCTGCCAAGTGTTTGTCAACAATGCAGGGTAGGTAATTACAAGCCACCACTTATTAAACCACACCATACCACACACACCAACACGACCTTGCCCGAAAATTACAGACGACGCCGTATCCACTTTTTCGTCAAAGACATTCCAACGTCATCATAAACCAACAGGGCACTGACTGTCCTTGTTGCCGCTTCAGCCTCCTTGGCTGCCTTCCGAAATGTCTCGACCGGCAACCTTCACCCACTGCGTCGGTAGCCCGGCCTTTAGCCCGGAAGACCTCATCGAGGACACCGACCGCCAGAAGCAAGCCCTGGACCTGCTGGCTCAGGGTGATGACCTCTATAATGCCAGCCGAGTGCTGCTGCAGCTCCCCGAGCAGGATCTCTACACATACCATGCCATAACCAGTGTCAAGCTCGCCCAGGTGCAGCACGTCGTCAGTCTTGGCGGCGTCAACGGCTTACACACCTGGTACCGCGACGAGGACGGCTCACCTGTAAGGACTCGCCTCCCGACAACCATCGACCAGGCAGAGATGACAAGAAGGCTGAACGCGCGCCGCAGAGAGATCCGCCTCCACGGGCTGACATCGAGGCTTACATCTCCGTCTTCAGCCCGGCAACTGCCACGGCCCCGGTGCTGAGGAACCTGGGGACGAACGCCAAGAAGGGCTCGACCAGAGGCGAGGTGGCCGCCAGCCTGGAAAATAAGCGATATCTGCATTCCGCGCTCGCGGCGAAACTAACCATACCCAAATGCAAGAAACCGCCCAGCACGAATCCGTATTTCGACTTTTGGGCGTGGTCCTGTCGGTCGCTCGAGTGGTGCGGCCCGTGTCCGGCAGCAGAGCGTGTGGCCACGAGTCATCACGTCCTCCCCATCTTCATGCACCACTTTGGCTGCGCGACACCGTCGCATGAGAGCCTGGCCATCCTCAAGATCCTGGCCGACGGGCGGCCCATAGCTGACATTGGCTCGGGCAATGGCTACTGGGCATTCATGCTTCGTCGTTACGGCCTGATGGTGCACCCGGTAGACAACATGCAGAGCGAATGGCGGGTGAACTGGGTCAATGACACGGTCATATCGGACGGCGTCAAGTGGTTGGGCAAGAGGGCAGGCGGAAGGGACATGGTGCTCTTGCTTGTGTATCCCGTCGTCGGCGGCGGAGTGGGCGGAGGCACTGAGGGAGGTTTTACACGGAGCCTGGTGACTGCATTTCAAGGCGACACTATCGCCGTCGTTGGGACGCAGAACCATAACGGCTACACAGGATTCAAGGGCATGACCATGGATGAGTTTATGGAGAGGGAGCACAAGGAATGGGTCAAGGTGGTACAGATTCCAATTCCTAGCTTCGCAGGCAAGAATGAGGCGCTGTATGTTTTTCAAAGGGGAGAGCGAGCGCCACAAGAATAAAAACCCCAAGGCTTTGCCAACTCAACCAGTTTTCCCTTACTCGTCGGATCTTCAACTCGTGTGACACTTTGTCACCAAATTGTCAATCAACTGTGCAATCCCTGACTTGACTCACACAAGTGTGCCGCTAAAAATTAGGTGCTGATCAACGGCAATAGCCGTCATCTTGCGAAACGACTCGTTGATGCGGCAAGACAATTCTGTCGGTCTTTGGGATCGCTTTCCGAGGAATGAACTCCATGGATTTTGGGTATTGATGACAATAGCCTATCCTCTGCCAATGTCCCTCGGTCACGACTCGAGTTCTAGCGCCATATCGAGGACCACCAGTCTACCAGAAACCATCACAAGGATATGCATGGCCTAGGTAGTCCCCGGATTGGTTCTATTGGCTTCCCTCATGGCGTGCCTGGACTAACACCAGCTTAATTAGGGGCGCATTAATAAGAGACGCATCTCAAGAAGCCATTGTTTGGACACTTCTCCCCAAGCTTCCAGGTTAACTTCAATGCCTTTAACAGTGCCCGAGACTCTGCAACGGAACACGTTTGGAGCTGTCAAACACCCATCGTTTGCAATACAATATTGCATGCCCCCAACAACTGCAACTCGAAAGAATATGCATGTTTTGGCCCCCAATTCCATAGCCAATTGCCGTCATCAAGTCACATCATGATCCAACCTCCCGTCCCTCACCCGCATGCAAGCAAACCCCGCCAGCCCCGCCAGACAGCTTCCATCCCCCCTGTCCCCATCGTCAGCCTCTCTCTTGGCCTCCACCTCGTTGCTTGAACAGCCACCATATCCCCCAGCAAACAGGCCCGGTGAACTCTTTTAGCGCTCGGGGTCGCCCGATTCTGGAGACGTCTGCCGGGCCCTCGCGAGCCTCAGTGTGCGCGCCATTGGCCTGCCCTGCGGGCATCTCCTACAGAAGCTGGCATCAGGACCTGGGAGCACGCTCCAGCTCTAGGCTGCCAAGCTGCTTCACGTTAGCGCCCTTGACCGCGACCCTATGACGAGCAGAGAAGCCCTGGAGGGCCCTGGGCTTGGCGCAAACCGCTCCAGAGATGGCCCCAAGAGCTTCTGCAAGTGAGGTTTCAGCCCCCTCTCCAACGCCGGGCTTGCAGCGGGCCATTTTGCCTCTCGGACCGCCCGCCGTTGACGCCTCTGCGGCGTGTGACCAACCCCGGGAGCCTTACTTGCTGCCGGGAGCTGCTTCGGGCATATCGCTTTTGCGAGTACGAGCCTGGCGACCTTGTTTTCTTCTTTTCTTCTTCCTCCTCCCTCTGTTCCTTTCTCTTCTTCCTCGCTTCAAAGCTTGCGACTTGTCTGTTTCGCGACACCATCCATCCTCAAGTATCGTGACCGACCCCGCGAACACCCCGCGAACAGACAACATCCCCTGCTCCGCCGAAATTACTGTCCAGGCCTTGTCCTTGGGCGCTGGGCCTGAGCGCTGAGTTGAAAAAAAAAAAAAAAAATCCAGCAGCGAGACCATGTCTCTCAAGGTCGACGACCACGACAGAAAGGGCCGCTCCAGGTCCCGCTCTCGCGATCGCCGTTCAAAGGACGATGCGGCGCCCGAACGCCCCGTCTACGGCGACGTTCGCGAACCGAGCTACATCTACCCCGAAGACGACCTCGATGATCGCTACAATCGTCCTGGCGGCCCGCAGGCCAGCGGCGCTCTCCCGTATCCCGAGGAGGGCGGTACCTACTCTATGCCTGGCAGCCAAGGTCTCTACACCTACGACGCCCAGCAGCCGCCCACCTACCGAACAGCTTCTCCACCCCGGGACTCCCCGTACCGCTCTTCGCGCGACAAGGTGGACAATGACTTGCCCGGCGCATTCCCAGAAGACAATCGTCGCGAGAAGGACAAGGGACCCCACGTTCATTATGCGGAACCCCGCGACGAGAAGCATGACCCTCGTCGCGAGGAAGAGGATAGCAAGTTCAAGTTTCTCCCGCAAAAGTATAGCCACATGTTTGGGTTGGGCAACAGCGACCATTCTTCAGACGCCGAGAAGGAGAAGGACAAGAAGGACGGCCGTAGCCGCAAAGAGAAGCAGGAGGATGACTTGGCTTACGGAAAACCGTCTGTGCCTCGGCGTCCGAAGGGACAGGCAGAGGACTTGGCTTACGGCAAGGCGGCAGGAATACCTTCAACCGCTACCCAGGCAATGAGTACCTACGGCACTGCCCCAGCCCAGGAGGACCAATACTACGCTCAGCACCCGCCCACGTACGGGCACGGTCGTCATGAGAGTGAGTCTGATAAGCGTCGCCCCATTAGCCCTGCTGTGGACGAGTATGGTCCACGCAGGTCAAGGGAAGACACACACCAGGCTGCTCCTTACAGCACAACTCCCAACGTCCTAACCGTGGAACCCAGAGACCGCGATCGGGACAGGTCTCGCGACCGCCGCAGGGACAAGTCCTCCGACGCCCGAGGCAGCTCGGATCGGCTTGGCGTTGATTCCAGCAGTCGAAAGCGCGAGAAATCTCGAGATAGATCTCGCCGGAGAGAAAAGTCGCCTTCTCGAGAGCATCATCATCATCACCGGCACAGGTCGCGATCAAGGGAAGGGCATCGCAGCAAGAGGGACAAGTCTCCTCAGCCCCCAACCGAGAAAATGTCGTCTCTGAGTGTTAATACTGGACTAGCCGCTGGGTTAGCTGGGGCATCTCTTGCTAACGCACCGCCTTCCCCCATGCTCGAGTCCTACTACGGCACCTACCAGGCCTGCTCGCCCATGCCCTCGCCTCTTTTGCTTGCGTCTAATCATCCGGGCGAGGACAACAAGGCACTCGAAGCACTATCCCCTCTTGGTTCTGACACCGAGGGCGACAGCAAGCGTCGCAGCCGGCGCGCCCGCTTCCATGATTCCGAAGATATCACGACCCAGCTCGCGCAGGCTCTCAAGGGTAATCGCAAGCCTGACACGGCGCCGCTCATTGAGATTCTGCCCAGTTTGACTCACGACCAGGTGATGGAGCTGCGCGTAGAGTACAAGCGGATCGTTAAGACGGGTTCGGAGCGCAAGGGTGTCAACATTGCCAAGCATATCCGCGCCCGCCTCAAGGACGAGGACCCACTGCTCATGAAGGCTTGCTACTCGGTTGCCCTGGGCATGTGGGAGAGCGAAGCCTACTGGGCCAACTTCTGGTACCAGGGCGACAAGACCCGGCGGGAGCTTCTCATCGAGTCCCTCATGGGCCGCACCAACGGCGAGATCCACTTGATCAAGGAGGCCTTCACAGACAAGAAGTACGACAACAGCCTCACCAAGTGCATGAAAGAGGAGCTCAAAGAGGACAAGTTTAAGAAAGCTGTCCTCTTGGTCCTCGAAGAGCGCCGCATGGAGGAGTACGACCACTACGGTCGCCTGGTGCCGATTGACTATGGCCTGGTTGACCAGGACGTTGCTGACCTGCGCCGGGCTGTGAGGTCTGAGAAGGGCGGCGAGACTGCCATGATAAACATCATTGTGCTGCGCAGCGATTCTCATCTGCGAGCTATATTGCAAGAGTATGAGCGGCAGTTCCGTGCGAACTTTGCCCGCGATGCCCTCAAGAAGAGTGGGAACCTGGTGGTAAGTGTTTTCTATCCTATCTCTCACCCGTGTATAACACGACAAGTATCTAACAGTGGGCTTAGGGTGAACTGTTGGCGCATATCCTCAACGGCGTCATCAACCGCCCTGTTCGCGACGCTCTCCTCCTGCACCACGCCACCACAGCGTCTCGCAAGGACGGACTGCGTCGAGAGCTTCTCATTTCGCGCCTCGTCCGCTATCACTGGGACGCGCACCACATGCGTGCCGTCAAGCAAGCCTACCGCGAGCGCTACGGTAGGGGCTTGGGAGAGGCTGTTCGGGAGGCTACGAACGGCGAGTGGGGATTGTTTTGTAGCGAACTGTGCATCGCCCGGATGCCTGATGATGTGAGGAGGTTTGACAAGGTCAGCTACAGTGCGAGGTGAGCGGAATGATCTAGTATGAGTGGGTGGTATATGTGGGACTGAAAAAGCATATGTGCACATTGGATATGTAGAGTCGCATGTTGGATAACGCAGTCACGGCCTCTTTTTTTTTTCTTCTCTGAAGTGCCGATTCAGGCTCAATCAGCTCCATAGATACCTCTAATCCATCTCCTTTCTGGCTACTTGTATCTGGTTCATGTGACTGAAGACTCCTGCGTGACTATGACCTCTTTGAGCCTTTGCCTCCTCGACCTCCCTTCCCTTGACCCTTTCCACCACCACCCTTCTTCCCGCCGCCGCCGCCACCACCA
>JABFFE010000602.1:0-18519 GCA_013623625.1 Fusarium setosum | reverse complement strand
AGAGGTGCACACCAGACAGGACCGTGGATCCATTCAACATTGTACAGTACCTTGTCATAGGTGCTCCATATCTCACTCACCCCAAGGTTCACACTCATCAAGCATCCCTCTCCTGTCTGGTGTGCACCTCTCAAGGTAAGTTATGACCTGAAAGTGTAAAAGGTTAAACCCAGGTAACGGTAACTTGATGAGAAACAGCAAGGGGAAGTGATAAAATCCGACAACGAGAATGGGAAACGAGAGTGAATGGATGACGGAGCGATGGAATCCGGATGGACTGCCCGTGCAGTGCGTTTCTCCGCCTGCCCAGACGGGAAGACGCCCAATGTACCGACTTCTGGGTAGGAAAGAAACTCTTTTTACGTGTGACCGACCAGCTGTGCTAGATTTCCCTCGAGCGTTACCCCGTCGCCGTAGCTGGTACCGACCACGTTAACAAGGTACCTGAAAGATTGGTCGGAAACGATGGGTTCTCGCTGCTTCATTGCTCGCTGGGTGTTGAGCCAGGCGTCACCTGCGACACCGCACTATTCCCTGGTTGCTGAGAGGCTGCCCCATCCTGGTGTTGCCATCAGCTTGCAAGCTGAAGATGCAACGTCTCTCTCATCGCTGGACCAACAGCGTCTGACTACATCGGCCTTCACTTTGTTATTCTCAATAAATCACAACACGCACGCAAGTGCTTATCTCACCGAGCCCGAATTGCAAGAGGCAAAGAAGGTCCGTCGCCTACGTACCTTGCCCTGGGCTGGGCAGCTCATCGGCATCCAAGCCCAAACAACCCGACCTCGTGACGGATCTCGCTTTGAGCTTGGCTTCCACGTTATCGGTTCTAGCCGCTCCGCTATACCATCACGAGTCACGTACTCTACCAGTCCAAGTTGTCACTCTGGACAGCGTCGAACCTCCCCTGTTGGTGTTTGCATTCGATATGCACATCAATGCGCAATTCTCGTGAATCGACTCATCGGTTCTCGTCGTGGGTCTTGTTCGACTCACGATGCGACCCTAAAAACCTATACATGAGTGATAGATCAGGGTTCTGCCCATAGACCCTCCTGGGCTCTGCGCCCGGCGCCTAACACCACCGGCGAGGTTCCCCTCCTCTCATAGGGCAATGAGAGACATACAGCTTTGTTTTTGTTTCTTATTTATTGCCTCCGGCATCAAATATTTTCGTCTTCACGCAGTTAATGGTGGGTTCGCCATCGGAGAGAATCGTCGAGACTCGGCCGTGAACTTGCCAAAGCAATGCGCTGTCTCACGCGCGCAGGGCCTCGAAACCCCCACTTTCGCTACGCTCGGAACCAGAGCGGCAAAGGATCTTGCTCATCATCGTGGCCCACTGGGCTCGACTTCACGAGGCCGAGTATTCGTGGTCTCTCAGCCTGTCACGATAGATGTTGACTCAACATCTGCCGCACTTGCGGTCTTGCCGACCCACTCTGGGAAATGGGTCTCGCGGGTTCTCACGAACCAACCACACAGAGACGAATACCCGACCGTATACTACTATATTGATGGCGCTTCTACGATGTCGATGACGTTGGAAACCCAACAGCCTTATTAGTCGTCGCCAACCCGTTCATACTACCGAAACCATTCAGTGTGCCGAAGTCTGCCACGGTGATATTGCGACCCAGCGCCTTGTCATTCTGCAGATACAGAGAGCTGACTTCTCGCCCACGAGTTAAAACCGCTAGCGCTGGTTGGCCATGACTTCACAAACCGTGGGGCGCGCGAACCGGTCGCATAATCCGTCTGTTCGTTGAAGGGTCCGAAACCATGCAATTCTTTTTTGTTCATTGCTAATCGACCGGCCTTTTATATGGCCGAAGATCGGGTGCTGACGTCCAGTTCGCCAACTCGTAGTGTAGGCACGAAATCCATATTCCCCCCCGTACACCAGACCGAAAAGCAAAGCCGTTTTCTCCTCCCGCTAGAGTCCACTCCTTAAACCTCAGCAATCTCCCGGAGTCGTCGCAGGGTCGATCGCATGGCGGCGGCAGCGGGGGTACTACATCG
Organism: Fusarium setosum; assembly: GCA_013623625.1. Lineage (NCBI taxonomy): Eukaryota > Fungi > Ascomycota > Sordariomycetes > Hypocreales > Nectriaceae > Fusarium > Fusarium setosum. Next base: position 16,494 of record JABFFE010000602.1, on the reverse strand, counting down.
CGGTCAGTTCTCCGTTGCTGTGTTAGATGATGCCGAGACAGAGAGGAACGCACGAGACGGTGTAAGCACCACCAGCGACGGTGCGCTTGCAAGACTTGCAGTCCCAGATGCCGGTAGCTTGTCGCTTGACGGTGATCTTGCCGCAGAAAGTGCAGGTGTACTTGGCGTGCTGGGTAATTTCCATCTTCTTGACCTGCTTTCGCAGGGAGGCACCGTAACTGTATAGCCATTTCGTTAGTTCTGCGACTTGGTAGGTTTATGCCGGACCGTCGTGTGTATGGCTCATCGCCCGCTGCCCGTGATCTGCCACGACCATTCCAAGCATGTCAAGATTCTTTTTCCAAAGTGCAGTCAAGTGCGCCGTCTCCTCGCTCAACTCGTTCTTAAACCCGGGAAAGAGGTCGCAAGGTGAATGGAGATCGTGGCAGAGCCGAGGTCGTAGGCAAGAATCGTGCTCGAGGTGCATCGGTTATGGGTTCGTGAAAACTTACCGGGTACCGTATTTACCGCTAGAGAAGAGTTAGCATTTTGACACCAAGAGCAATTCGACAAGGAGATACATACGTCACGCCGACCTTCTTCGTTCGCTTGGTCATCTTGAGGGATTATGTGTGGGACGTCTTGGGGAGGATGAAGACGAAAAGATGGACGAGCGGAGGTGAAGTTGCTCGACTGCGGTTGAGTGGCTGACACCGAAAATGAATTGGAGTTGTGATTTCCCTTAGGGCAAGCGAAGCGGGCACGTGAGGGGAAGCGAAGGAGCCCCCACCTTCCACAGCTGGCCTTTTTCAACCCGCCCAGAAATTTTTCAGATTTAGGTGGGAAAACCTCGGGGGAAGTCATGGATCACCCTGATCCCAGCATTCATCCCAAGAACGGACATAATACACATGATGAGCCTATCAAATTAATCTGACCATATTCTAAAGGATACAAAGTCTATTAATCGAATCCGAAGCGTTACCTACCTCGTACCTAATCCTTTTTACCTCAATCAAAGCAGTCCTTAGGGAATGGTGACATACATTGCCCCTCATGCCTTGTTTCTTTTCTGTACAGTAGCGAGCAGAGTGTCTGACTCGGAGGTGAATGCTTTTTCTGGAGGGCTCCCCGTGAACTTGATTCGTGCATGCTCTGACAAGCTTCAGAGCTGCTAATTTGCGACTCATTAATAAAGGTAGGCGGTGTTCAGCCTGATTTAAGCTACTGTGGTAGAGTCATGTAACGATATTATTGCTGTTGACTGAACATTTTCCTACATGAATCCTTTGATCGACGAGAAGGCGCATCATTCTGGCATATGTCAACCAAGGGCCTCGTATATCCTCCTGGAATGTGTGGACTAGAACGTAGACTAGATAAGATGCTGATGCGGCTGGAGAGAGATGCCGGTACCCTTGCTGAGACCTTTCTCAGGTGGGCCAGTTTGTCCCACCACTTGCATGTATGTACCGGGTTTAGGAGGCTAGAACGATGTACAAGACATCGCATCGCGCTTGAAGTAATGCGACTTCCTCCTATCTCAACCAGTCTTTTTCCCTCACTTTGACACTGCCATCTTCAATCGGCTACCAGCTGGAGCCTTCGACATGCCTTTGATTAAAGAACACGGTCGTCAGTACGACCTCGTCGTTTTTGGAGCCACCGGTGAGTGCGAACTCGATGGCGGGCAGCACTGATAGAAGTCTAACCATCCGTAAGGTTATACGGGCAAATGGACGGCTGAATACATCACAACCCACCTTCCGACTGATCTCAAGTGGGCGATCGCGGGCCGCTCCGAGTCCAAATTGCAGACTGTGGTTGACGATTGCAAACAGCGTAACCCTGACCGACTACCTCCAGGTACGAGACATCCTCACCGCGCATATACATAGACGATGGAATTCTGAATTGTGACTGACTGTGTGCAGCAATTGAGATCGCTAGCTTGGATGACGGGGACTTGAGCGCTCTCGCAAAGAAGACTTGTGTCCTCCTCACGGCTGTTGGGCCCTACTGCCTCCACGGTGAACATGCTTTCAAGGCTTGCGCCGAAGCCGGCACACACTACGTGGATGCCACAGGCGAGGCTGTCTGGGTTCATAAGATGATCAAGAAGTATGAGGCGACTGCCAAGAAGAGCGGTGCAATTCTCATCCCTCAAGCTGGCATTGAGTCTGCTCCGCCAGATCTCAGTACCTGGGCCTTGGCCAAGGCCATTCGCACCGAACTGGGTACCCCAACTAAAAATGTTACCATTTCACTTCACAAGATCAGGTGCGCCCGGATCCAATCAGATCAACAGGGAACCAACTAACAACAATGGCAGCTCGTCGCCTTCTGGCGGCACTATGGCGACTGCGCTGACGCTCTGGGACGTCTTCTCCGTCCAGGAAGTAAAAGAGGCAAGTCGCCCGTATGCCCAGTCTCCTATCCCTCACAAAGAGCCCGCGAGACAGAAAGCTTCTATCTTTCAGAAGATCTTTGGTGTTCGTACCGTACCCAACCTTGGACTGATGACCACATCTGCAATGGGGTCAACCGACATTGCCGTCGTTGAGCGAACCTGGGGACTCTTGTCCGAGACACCGTCCAGAAGAGAGGAGTTCTATGGCCCCAATTTTACTTGGGCAGAGTACATGAAAGCGCGCAATTGGCTCCATGGGATCTTCATCCACTGGTTCCTGATGATCGGAGGCATGCTCCTCGTGTCGGTTGCTCCGTTCAGGACTTTTCTCAAGAAGCGTGTCCATCAGCCCGGAGAGGGGGCCAACCGGGACGACACCGAGAAGGACCAGATCGAGTATCGAGGAGTTGCGTACCCGGATTCTGACAAGGTCACTGGAAAGGCCGCCTATTGCCGTATGTGGCATAATGGCGGCATTTACTACTGTAAGTGAAGAAGCATACGTGCTAAATTTCTGAAAAACGCTAATGATATGCCTTAGTGACGGGCAAGTTGCTCGCCGAGATTGCTGCAACTATTCTGGAGGACGACATCCAGCTCGGCGGGGGTGTTTACACGCCTGCTTGTCTCGGACAAGGCCTGATTGATCGTTTAGACGACGCTGGTTTCAAGATGGATGTGAAGATCATTGATATTTGAGAGGGGGCCGACAACGTCGCCATGCACAGGTGATACGACCCCGAAGCAAAGCATCAATTCAGTCTTTGAAAAGAGGGGGAAGAGGGAAAAACACGCAAGAGGGTCTCACTAGGCACTTAATATATAACAATTGCTCAAAACTTCATGTTATCTATCATGATGTGACTGACCTCCCCATTGTTGTCGTTGAAACTTTCCATTACCCGAGCGCCAGAAACGAGGTCCCCTCCTCCGCGCTTCACCTTGAGGAGGTCCAAGAGAGCGGGGAACCTGCTTCGTTGCCCCGGGCCCCAGGCCAGTCAAATTGCATCGCCGCCCTGAGGCATGTGCATTTAGTGGTGCGGCTTCCCTGCAAAATGGCCCCGGAGCTTCTAGCTTGCAGTGGGTCGGAATTGGAGAAAACCTGAGCAGACGTCACTATTAGACTATCAGTCATTACCTCTCGTACCTCTGCTCCTCTAGAAAGGCTCTTCACAACATTACCCTTTGTTATTATCGCTCCTTGGCAATTCTCGTCGTATCGTCCTGACGTTTGGCCTCCGCCCGCTCTCCGGAAGAGCGATATGCATGCCCGAGACTAATTGCATGCGGCTTGTTGCCCTCGTCTGATCTTCGACTTTAGTAACTTTTCTGAGCTTCACCCACAAACGGAAATGGATTCTCACACCACCACATCCGACGCGACACCCAGCGAGTCGTCGCCTCTGCTGTCCACTTCCGAGCATCGCCCCAAAGGCACCAGATCCGTCACATTTAGCGACAATCCAGTTACAAGGACAATCGAACCCACCCGGCAGCCATTGCAACCTCGAAGCCCTCATCACCATGCTCCCAGTTCCGTCAGCGGCGCTGGTGGCCCGCCCATGCTCACAGCCCTCAACAACAAACTCCGGAGACGAAACAGCCAAGGTTCTGTGCCTGCAGTCGCCCACCTCGCCCTTGGGCCCAAGATTGGCCCCCAGCGAAGCACAAAGAAGACAGAGAAGCTCAAGCTCCTACCCAACCCGGACCTGGACGAAGCAGAGGATGAGGAGAGCGGCAGAGATGTCTACTCTCAGTACACACGTATCAAAGACCCCGCGGCGCGTAGGGATGCGGCGAAACTCGGAAAGGCGGATCGGGACCGGCTGCCGCGTGTAACGGCGTACTGTACCGCGAACAAGTACGAGATGGAAGCCTTGATGAGGTTCCTCAAGGGGAGGGGAAAGACCAGAGGCGCAAACCCCAAGCTCATCGACGAGTGCATATACACACCGTACAACTATACGGCCAAGAGCGCCCGTGGCCGGGATCCGGTTCAGAACTATGAGCGACGACACTCCACAGGCGGCGGCGCGATCGAGAGAAGCGACACGATCGACCTCCATTCAGAAGGCGCTGGACCAAATGGCCAAGATCATTCATCAGGTCGCAATGGACACACTAACGGCAACGGTTCTCACATTGGCACCGAAGACCTTGTGGGTTCAGCAATTGATGACCGCGACTCCATGGGCGAGAACAACCCCGACTTTGACACTCAGGTGCACACACCCGAGGTGTTCCTCTTTGACTATGGTGTTGTAGTCATCTGGGGGATGACCGAGGCTCAGGAGGCCAGGTTTCTGAAGGAGATTTCCAGGTTTGAGACGGAGAAGCTTGCGCCGGACGACGTTGAAACGGAATTGTTTAACTTCTACTACACCAAGGATTACCAAGCGCGCATTTATAACGATTTCATCACTCTTCGCGACAAGAACAACTACATGACTAAGCTGGCGATTTCTCATGCGTTGGCACAGAGTGTCAAGGTAAGTAGTTGCTGACCAAACTAGACGTTTTATCACAATGGATTGGCTGACCATTGTCTACTAGACATCGCTCTTCGAGGAGTTGATCGCATCGACGGTCGACACCTGCAAAGACATACCCACGCAGATAGCAACGACGGGAAAGATTGCACTGAGACGCTCGCAGATCAACATGCAGATCGGCGAACTCTTCATCCTTCGGATTAACATCCACCTTAATGGGTCGGTCCTCGACACACCCGAGCTTTTCTGGGTAGAACCTCAGCTCGAGCCTGTCTATCAGGCCGTCAGGAGCTATCTGGAGATGGACCAGCGTGTCGGCCTCCTCACGGAGCGTCTCGACGTCATAGCGGACTTGTTGGCTGTGCTAAAGGGAGAGCTCAGCCACGGTCACGATGAGAAGCTGGAGTGGATTGGTTTGTTCACCCTCTTCTTGATGCTGAAGTGACTGAAGCTGACAAATTCCTGTTAGTGATCATTCTTATCGCAGCGGAGATCCTTGTGGCTGCGGTGAACATCGTGGTGGATTTATACGTGGGCGACTAAATCTCTGCGCGGGCTGCTGCTTCTTTCTTTTCTCTTTCACCTTTGATGCAGCGATAAATGACAAAGGTTAGGACCATGTATTTCTTTCTTGAGTTGGGGGAGACCAGAAAATCGGGTAAAACGTATGGATCGGGAGTACCGGTGTACAACATACAAACGGGAGTATTAGATAGAAGGCTTCGCGGCAAGGCAGCAGAAGACGCGCGCGGAGAGGTAATTTCCTTTTAATCTATGTTTTTTCTTGATTCTTGTTAAGAATATCATGTCCCTTGTTGTGAAAACCCTTTAAGCAATACTGAGGCCAAGTAAAAAGGGTGGCCAACGAAATCATGAACCCACCAGAACGCCTCCCTGGGATAATCATAGCCCTACTAATGCTCACTCCTCCGCCTTCTCTCCGGCCTGTGTATCCTGGTCCTCGGTGTCTTCTCCCATCTCAACATCCTCATCTTGGGCCGCGGGCTTGGTCTCCTCAGGCTTGTCATCCTTGTCATCCTTATCATCCTTCTTGTCATCCTTCTTGTCGGATGTAGGCGTCTCCTCAGGCTCTGAGTTCTTAGCCGTTGCCTGCTCAAACTTGGCTTGAAACTCCTCCTTCTCAGCTTCAGGCAATTCCTTCCAGCTACGAGCCAACTCATCCTCGATGTTTACTTCGGCGTCCCCGTCCTTTTGCTTGGCTTCGAGGGCCGGCCGTGTCTCGGTGCAGAACACTTCAAACGCGTCGGCGGGTTTCTTAGCATCCTTGGAGACGCCGTTGGCGCGCGAAGCCTTGGGCTGGCTCTCAGGAGGGTGTGAGAAGGTCTCGGAGGTAGGTGAGCCGGCGGCGTTGGTGGTGAAGGAGGCGCCACCGGGTGCCTTGGGGTCGGCGTCGGGCATCATGGACTTGCGGTGGCCTCGCTTGGTGCGCAAAGGCTTATCCTTGGGCTTCTGGGGGTTAGCAACTGACTCACTGGAGATGGCGAATTGGTAGTCCTAGTCCAAGCGCAAAAGCATCAACATTGAACCGGGCGCCGGGAAAGAGTAGAGGACGCGGCAGGCCGGGGTAGAAAAAAAAAAAGGGATGGCGAGCAAAGCGAAGACGGGGAAAAATAGGAAACAGGGTGTAGAAGGGATCATACCGTGGGTGGTGGGCTAGGGCTGCCATCGGAATCCTCGACGTTGGCGCTGGTGCGCTTCGCGAGCTGCTCCAGCAAGAAGGCGCGCTCTATCCGCAACTTTTCCACCTGGCGCTTGATACGTGCGAGGCGGAGGCGGGCGGCGTCGTTGGCGTCTTCAACCTCGTTTGTGCGATTCTTGAGCTGGACGCATTTCCGGCGGTAGGCTTCCTCGACCGAGGGCGGTAGTGTGGATGGAATGGCTGTCGAGCGAGGAGGAGGAGGGTCAGCTTCTGGTGCTTTGCGCTTGAGAGTGACGGGCATGTTGAGCGATCGCGGCGAAGAAGATGATGTTGTTGTTGTGGGATGTAAGAGATGACGGGGATCGCGCGAGAAAGGAAAAGAGGGTGAAGAACCGAGAAAGAGGCTGCAGATAACGAAGGATGGTTGATGGTGCAAGGGAGATGCTGCTCACAGCCTTATCCGTGGGCTCAGAATTTGGAGCTGGGGGACCGCAAACCAACAGAACCCACCATGAGCCATGACAGACACAAACGGGAACTTACCAGGCATGATGAGAGGCTTATCGCGAGAAAAGGCACCGTGTCGCAGAAAAACGGAATGCCTCTTTGAGTATGTGATTCAGCGCTGATGACCGAGATGCTCAAACCCGAGAGACTCGAGCGCAATTGCCGACGCGTGGAGTTTAGGTCGCTCCCTGGAGACGACGTCGCTCGCGGCTGACGAGATGGACCAGTACGCTCCTGTTAAGTGTACTCTCTCTCGCAGCTGGCCTTGAATGTTACATGGACCAGGGGGGGTCAATCGGCGACCAAAGTCTTGAGATGCGTTTGTTGTGATGGTGAGGGAGCGACCAGGGTCGGTTTGAAAAGTAAGAAGTTAAGATTAGGAAGCACTGCGGGAAATGTTGCTGGGCATCAGCCATCACGAGCCGCGCCGCCCGTCGCCGGGGGAGGCTCTAGCGATGGTGTCGCCGTCGCCTCACCAGAGAGAGCGTCGCAGGTCTTTTTTGCGCAGCCACAGGACCCGACATCGCAGGGATGTTTCAAGCCTCAGGGGTTGTGTGGCGTCGATTCTCTGCACTTCTGTGATTGGACACCTGGTTCATGGAAAATGCCCCTCAAAGTCGACAAGGCTGCAGGATTCGGCAGTCGACTTTTGTGCCACATTCGAACTTGAGCAAATCTCTGAAATGAAATTCCGTTCCTCGAAGAGTTTTTGAAAATTTGATTCAATTTTGTTTTTCCACCGCTGATATAGAAGGTAGAAAGTGGCTTCGGTGTTGGTTGAAAGCTAAGCTGGCCTTCCATCGTTACAGCAGGGGCAGCTAAGATCCCAGACGGTCCAGGCAGCTAGGTACGTACCTACCCACTAAATCGACCGCCCACGACGCCCGTGGAAGTTTTTCTGACTTGGGGTGGGAGATTGACAAGCTGGTGGGCGAAATCCGTCGTCAGGACCATCACCTCAACTTTCACCTCTGCACTTCTACGCTTGCGACTCCGCGATCTTGCCACAAACAGACTCGTCGCCCTCAGCGCGCCGTGGCAGTCAACATGTCGCTCAACATTCCCAACGCCCCCAACGCGGGCCTCTTCAAGCAGGGCTACAATAAGTAGGTCATGTCCCCCCTCCTCGTGATAGCAGCTCCCCGCCATTCCATGTCGTTCCTCCATATCTCGTCTTGACGTTGCAACGCCTCCTCTTGCACACCGGCTAACGTTTATTGTTCTCTCTCTATAGCTACGACTCTGAAGATGGCGCTGTCCTGCGCAACATCGATGCTTGCAGGGCCATTGCCTCGACTGTCCAGACCTCCATGGGCCCCTACGGCCGCAACAAGGTCGTCATCAACCACCTGCAAAAGATGATCATCACTTCCGACGCCGCCACGATCCTCCGCGAGCTCGACGTCGTTCATCCTGCCGCGAAGCTCCTCGTCATGGCCAGCCAGCAACAAGAGTCCGAGATGGGTGACGCTACCAACCTCGTCATTGTCCTGGCTGGTGAGCTGCTCCGCAAGGCAGAAGACCTCCTGCGCATGGGTCTCAAGACCTCTGATATCGTTATTGGCTACGAGAAGGCCCAAAAGTTCGCACTTGAGACCCTCGAGGAGCTCTCGGTGGACAAGGTGGAAGATATCCGGGATCAGGAGGAGCTGAGCAAGGCCATCAGCACCGTGATTGCAAGCAAGCAAAACGGGAATGAGACCTTCCTCGCTGGCCTTGTCGCCGAAGCTGTCCTTGCTGTGCTTCCGAAGAACCCGGCCAACTTTAACGTCGACAACATCCGTGTGGTCAAGATCATGGGCGGAAGCCTCGAGCAGAGCAGGGTTGTCAAGGGCATGGTCTTCCCCAAGGAGCCTGATGGTTCTGTCAAGAAGGCCCGCCGCGCCAAGGTCGGTGTCTTCACCTGCCCGATCGATGCTGGCCAGACCGAGACTAAGGGCACCGTCCTCCTTCACAACGCCAAGGAGATGATGGACTTCACAAAGGGCGAGGAGTCTCAGCTTGAGACCTCCATCAAAGAGCTCCACGATTCCGGCCTGCGTGTCGTGGTCTGCGGTGACCGAGTAGGTGACCTGGCGATGCACTACCTCAACCGGTACGGCATTCTGTGCATCCGAATCCTCAGCAAGTTCGAGCTTCGAAGAGTCTGCCGCGTGGTCGGTGCCACCCCCTTGGCCCGGTTAGGCGCCCCCATGCCTGATGAGATGGGAAGCATCGACGTTGTCGAGACTCTTGAGATTGGTGGTGACCGAGTTACTGTCTTCCGACAAGAGGACGAGGTTACTCGGACCGCTACCTTGGTCCTGCGTGGCGCCACCCAGAACCATCTCGATGATATCGAGCGTGCTGTCGATGACGGTGTCAACGTTGTCAAGGCTATTACTCGTGATCCTCGATTGGTTCCTGGTGCCGGTGCTACAGAGGTCGAGTTAGTTGAGAGGATACAGGCACATGGTGAGACGACGCCCGGTCTTAGCCAGTATGCCATCAAGAAGTATGGTGAGGCCTTTGAGGTTGTGCCTCGAACCATCGCTGAGAGCGCTGGTCTCGACGCCACCGAGGTTCTGAGTCGGTTATACGCTGCCCATGCCAACAGTGACGAGTGGGACATCGGTGTTGACATTGAGGTTGGTTTTCCTATTGCGCCGCTAACCTCTAAACTTACAACCGGTTCTAACACGCAAAATCTAGAACGACGACAACACCGGCACCATCGATGCGAAGGATGAGGGTATCCTGGACCTCCTCATCTCCAAGCAATGGGCCATTAAGCTCGCGACTGAGGCCGCTCGCACAGTTCTGTCGGTCGACCAGATCATCGTGGCACGACAAGCTGGTGGACCAAAGCCCCCGGGTCCCAACCCTGTATGTTCCCAAGCCTACTCCTAATCTTTTTGGAGGAACTCAACTAACTAATATCTATAGAACTGGGATGAAGACTAAAGGGTTTAAGCTGCATTGAAAAAGGGGCAAAGCAAGGAAACGAGTACAATGTATGAATAATCTCCCGATAGCATGGTTGGTTAGATATCCCCTCAAACAAGGCAGTTAAAGCATGTGTGCGTGGGTAAATGTGAAAACCAAAAGGGCGTTGTGCGAAACTCGCACTTGGAGCATCCATTCCAGCCAGGGACGGTAATACAACAAGGGACTCGTACCCCATCAAGATGCGTCCTAACCATAGACTACCATTCCCTAACTTTTGTAATTGGTATGAGCATAGTCTCTTATTAATGATGTGCTGAGTTTTGTTTCCTACTACGAGCACTGATCCATCCAGTTATGCAGGAGGCCAAGCGGATATCCCGACTATGCCCGTTAATAAACGAAGAAACTTCATACTTTCATTGTTTCTCCAGATTAGATCACTCGGGACGCATTGGGGACAAACGAATCAGAAAGAAACTGCATCAATCGTAAAATTGTTCGCGCATATATAACCAAATACACAAAGATGGCTATATATATCAAAAGATGTTATGCAAATGCGACAGTCAAAACTGTCTAGCACAAGAATTATATATCATATAGAACCAAAAAGCAGTATAACCAGTGATGGCAATACTGGGAAACGCCAGCTCCTCGAGCTACTTCTTTTGAGTGAACCCCTTTTCCTTCTCCATTTCCAAGAAACCCAAGACAAAGTTTTCTGCCCAAGATGATAGCACTCGAGGTATGAAGGACCTTCAGCATGCAACAAACAAACAAAGAAAGAAGGAAGCAAGCGCATAGTAAACCTGGATTGATCCAGATGATGTATAGATATGGGGGTATCGAACAACTCCATTGACGGAAGTCGAAATCGAGATGGCTATGATGTGGTATCCATGTTCGAACAAATAAAATAATCGCGAGGGACAACGTGTGAAGATGACATGGGGAACATCCAGGTGATGGGGTCGTGATGGGTCATGAATCAAGCCGAAAAACCAAGACGCCAACCTTCGCCGCGAAATGAAGCTTGAGCAACAAGTGTTGAAAGAAAAGGGATGGAGGCCTAAGCCTCCTCCATAATGCCACCCTCGCCGCCGCCGTCCTCGCGCCACTCTCGACTCTTCCCCGTGAGACGCTTCACACCTCCGACTCGGCTGGCCCACAAGCCCTCAATAGGAGTACGGAAGGTGAAGGCACGCTGGGAGCTGATAACGCCGATGGCCTGCAGAACAGCCTTGCGGCTGTCGCGACCAAACACGGCCGGGTGGTTAATCCACTCCAGACTACTCTCGAGCTCAGCATCGAGAGCTGCCACAGTGTTAGCGTCAATTCCGGCACCAAGCCCCAGGCCATCATTGGAGCGGCTGTGGCCCAATGACTGCGAGGACGGGAAGCCATTGATAGCAGGGCCTGTTGCCGAGGCGGGGGGAGAAGGGCTGTTCTTTCGGTCAGGGGTAGTTGCCGGACCAGGGGAGGTATCGTTTGCAGGATGGGGAGTCGATGGAGCTGATGGAGTCGACTTGTTCATGGGAGGAATAGGAGGCAGTCCTCCCTTGCCAAGACCCTTGAGGATCGATCGAGTCTCATTCAAGAGGGTGTGGGCACGGTCATGCTGACCACGGCTGACCAGAGTCAGAGCGCGAGTAAGCATATCGGAGGTGAGCAGCTCCATGCGACGCTGCACGATGCTGGGATGAGGGGGAATGGGTGGCGAGTTCTGCCATGGCTTCTTGGAGCCACCGCTAGACGGAAGCATGGTAATGGCCAGGAGAGACGGTCGGGGCATGTGTGTGACTGTGCCCTCCCTAAGAATATCACCCCAAGACAGATCGGCTTGGATCAAGGGGACCTCCTCAACCGAAAGCGTTCGCTCATTGTCATTATCCATAGGGCCGCCGAGGGCCTCCAGGCCAGACACGATGTTGTCCCAGGGGTCCTGGGGCAGCTGTTCTTGGGAAGAATTGTCGGGAAGAATGACAAGTTGGACAAGAATGTCACGCTTGTCACCGAACCGAAGGTCACCAAGAGAGGCCTCCGCGTCCCTACCAGTAGCTCGCTTTGTGATTTGTAGCGCACCACTAATCTTGTGGAACTTGGCAGGAGAGCCCTCAGGCAGCTTGAGCTTAAGCTTGACGTTCTGGTGAGACAAGGTCTGCATGCTACCCAGGCAGCCGGCAAGACACTCTCGAAGCATCATCCAGTCCTTGACGTAGGTATACGATGCCTTAGTTCTGGTCGAAAGCTCGATCATGGTATCAGGCTTGTGAGTCATTCCAAGACCAAAGGAGTGGATGGTGATCTTAGCGGCCTCAGCCCGCGACACGACGAAATCAACGCTGTCGGCATCCGAGGTGGACGCGTCGCTGATCAGCATGATAGACGCAATAGGATTGTTGTACTTCCTCTGCATCAGGAGGTCCATTGCAACGTTGGCGCCCTCAACCACATCGGCGCGGTGACTCTTCTGACCGACAGGTTTAATCGAGGTCAGAATGTTGCTCCAGCCAGGCCATGCCTTGGTAGTCATGCCAACGATGGGCACGCCGCCGCCGCCAGAGCCGAAAGTCACCAAGCCCATGCGATCTCGCTCACCGAGAGTATTTACCATGAACTTCAAGGCATCACGAACAAGATTGATCTTGACACCTTGCATGGAGGAGGAGATGGGCACAACAACGACCACGTCAATGGGAACGTGAACCGACTTCGTCAAGACGGGGCTTCGGGGGAAATTGGTGTACTCAGTGGGCGCTGTGGTCACCGACTTGGCACCACCCCAGGACGAGGCGACCGAAGAGACCCTCTGTGGACGCGAACGCTGCCAGTCAAGCTCTTCGTCAGTCTCGGATTCGCCACGATCATACTCGGGGCTCCGCACAGGAGACGTTTCAACGGCATTCAGGTCAAGGAGGGCCTGCTGCCACAGCTTGAGCTGGTTTCGGTTCTCGAATCGAAGGTGGAACTGAGGCAACTCAGCCACCGAGAGACTCAGTGTCAGGACGTTCTCGTCAATGTTTCCAGTCTCCGTCACCTCGTTCAGATGCTTCTTAATGAGAATAGAGCCCTTAAGCGTGCATCTTGATGTTTTGCGCGGTGTAGCATTGTCATCCCACTGCTGTGCTACTTGAGGTGGGAACTTCTTCTCCTTTACGCAGATAAGCATCTCGGCGAATAGGAAACACTCCAGTTCTTGCCATGAGAGCTTATCTTTGCCCACTCTAAGGGTGCCGTAGAGCCTCAGCTTTCCGAACCTGCGAACTGGTCAGTCATCATGTTCTAGTTTGGGATTGGCCTCATAAACCGAAACCCTGATGCCACCACTAACCTGCTAAAGTCCAAACCGTGCCAGTTGTCGACACGGTTGCGGAGACTATCCGTCATCTCCTCCAAGACGTCCGAGGATTCATAGGGATAGAAACGAGGCGCGCTTCGGGCAGGCGAAGGAGGACGACCATAGGGCTCCTCGGTACGGTTGATCGCAGGAGCCGGCTGAGGCGCCGGTGTGCCCAAATCTTCCGGGTCTGGCCTCCACTTGTTGTCAGGCACCTCGACAGTAACCAGGCAGGTGAGAGTCTGTTGCTGGCGCGAACGGCTAAGGGTAGGAAACTCTGAGCGGACAGTGACAATTGGTGCCGGGATTGGGTTCCGTGTGATTGCACGAGGGCTAGTAGGAGTTGTCTCCATAGCCTGAACGTCATAGTCGTGACGTCGGGGGGGTCCGCTCTGAGTTGTCTCGGGATATCCTCCAGAAGAAGCAACTCCTGTGGCCTCACTGTCGCTACGAGCGTGCCGGGAAGGACCGTACCGATCTGATGGCGGTGCATCTCGACTATCTCTAAGACTGCCCCGAGCAACGCTATCACGACCACCGTGCTGTTGTTGTTGTTGCTGCTGCTGCTGCTGTTGCATGTGGCGTCTTTGATTACTCTCAATACTGGGTGGTCGGGCAGTCTGGCTTTCCCACGGGGTTGCTGTTGGCGTCGGTGTCAGGTTAGACCTAGTGTCGCTGCCCGCTGAGCGGACAATGTTGCTGATTTTCTCTGTTGTTGTTGCATTAGCATTTTGTTGGATGTCTACTTCGGCAGAGACTTACCGATATCAATCACATTGCCACCTCGACTGGTATCTAGATGCAAAGGAGCATCGCATGACGGGCAATATTGTGACTCAAACTCGCGAATGAATTCATAAAAGCACGCCTCGTGAGAGACATGAGAGCAGGAAAACTGCAGGATGCGCTCGCCTCGAAGAGTGTGCTCAAGTGGCTCCTCACACACTGCGCATTCACTCCCCACAAAAGTGCGCTCTCGTCGTGTGCGACTTCGATCAGCGTTGGTCGCCATGACGTTGTTGTCAATGCTACCAACTCGGCGTGAAGTGTTGCTAACACCCGATCTCACTGAGCCGGCGGAGGAAATCGAGCTCTGCCCACGAAGGGATTTGGGCTTGAGCGAAAATCCTGTTGGGTCAATCAGTAAACTTTGAACTTTGTGAACAATTAAATCGACTGGATCGAGATCCAGTGCGCCAGCCAAGACTCCCAAAGGGGGTGCTAGGCGACTTCCCAGCCTCTCTCATACCTTTTTCAGGATAAGTGGGAACTCCTGTGAAGGACTTAGAATCGGTGCCAGTTCGAGGTCTCCGGCTACTCGATTTAGACGAGCGGGAGCCAACCAGGCCGAGATCGCGAAGGTTCGCGGCGATAGCCTGATCTTCGTCCCGGGCTTTGAAGGATGGCGCGAAAGGGCTATAGTCTTGGTTTTTGCGAGATCGGCGGAACATTTATCTGAGACACCTTTTTCACCCGGTGTCTGAAGGAGTCCAGAGTGCTGGATTGGGCACTTGGACAAATGTATAGGTGATTCGCGTTCGAAGAAAGGTGAGGGAGGTACCGGTCGGAGTGGAACACAAGTGAGATCGTGTTTCGAATGCTCGTGGCAGGCGACTTTAATTAAAAGGCGTATGGGAGGGATGGCCTGTGCATAATGCGAGATCCAGAGTGGCAGGAAACCCTATCAATAGCTCGATCGCACACGAGAAAAGAGGAAGAGAGCGTTCGGTGGGAGGTGACTGAGAATCCACGTCTGGAGGGCGTTGCACTGGCGGTGCGATCGGAGCGATGCGATGCGATGCGATGCGACTCAAGACCCTTGCTCGTAGATGCGCCGTTGGGAACCGGTGAATTGGATCGTCGGTTCGTCCGTCTCGAAAACCGTGAAGAGGGGGAGAAAAGAGAAACTGCGTGCGAAAAAAGGGCGCGAAGGAATTATGAGTAACCGCTTGAGGGAATTGAGGTCGGGTTGTTGTGTCGTCGATTGTGACAGTATGCAGTTTGCGTGGGATTGCTTGCTTTGCGACACGCCGGACTCCGATGCTTTTGCTTTTTAGCAATGCGCGATGTGATGCTGGACCTGGATCGTCACTCACTTTGGGAAGTGACCCAGAGGCTCTGCTCCACAGACGGTAGAAGAAGCAGCCACAATCGTCTCACCACGGCAGTCGTCAGACGATATCGTTGCTTTTTGTCCTTGGGGCGACTCGTCCGATGAAGACTTTTTGGCGGAGAAAAGAGGGCCGTTTGGTGGTTGGTTATAAGAGTTGTCGGTTTTTCCTTTCTTTTCTTTTCTTCCTCGCTCGCTAACGATTTTCTTCCGTCGACGTGACTCTGCTTTCTTTTCGTCCAATCCCACTTTCTGCTGTCGAAAGGAAAGGGGGTTGTAGTGGTGAGTGGGTTTGCGGGATGATCGCCTCTTCGGGAAGGAAAGGGAGAGAAATGGAGGGGAAGGAAGGAAAGGAGGAAATGGGAAAGAGGGAAGGCGAGATAGAGAAACGAAATTATCAGAGCTTCACAGCAAGAGCAAGAGCCAAAACCAGAGGAAACTGTGGGCGTGGCGGGCCAGGGCGACTTTTAAGGAATACCGGTTGTTCATGGATTGGGATGGGAGATTTCATTTGCACCGTACGACCGGGCCATGAACCTTGACTAGTGGCAACCCGGGGCCCTGCGGTGCTCGGTGCTAAGTTGTTTGGTGCCAGGTACAGACGACGGAGTACAACCCTTTCGAAGCTTGGGTTGTTCTTGCCTTGCTTGGGATGGCTTGCAACCGGACGCTGCCACCACTTCTATGCCCCTTCTTTCTGGGGACCGTCATGGGGGGGTGTTTTCCAGCTGGGATGCATGCCTCTCTCTCTCGCGGTGGCCGGAGTGGAGCACCCATTAAGCGTCCACGGGTGCCCCCTGTCCAGGTCCAGAAAGCCCGGGTTCCGCGCAGGGACCCCCCAGGGCTGCGCTGAGAGGCCGGCTCCACAGAAGTCCAGGGCTTGCATCGGCCCCCCGGCGCCCCCCCCGGGCGCCTCCCCGGCAATCCATCTCTCCAACGCTCGTCCTGAAGAAGACCCCTTGGCTTTTCCAGCACTCAGGTTCTCGTGGAGGCTGGGTCCCTTTTTCCAGCTGCCCGGAGTCCAGAAGAAGGGAGGGCTGGACGGGAGCGTGCCGATGAGGCGGGCCACCC
>JABFFE010000601.1:0-26601 GCA_013623625.1 Fusarium setosum | reverse complement strand
CTTTCGATTCCCATCCCTCCCTCCCTGACCTCAGATTCGTGTCGCCCTGTCAGACGCACCGTACCTACAGGTGGCAGCCTTCGGCCATCTCCATCTTTTTTCTCTTGGCCTTGCATACCTTGCCCGCCTGGGGGCGCACGACTAAAACAAAAAAGAAGAACAAGAAAAAGAACAAGAGAGACCCTTGGCGGGCTCACCAATTGATCCCTGTCCTGTCCCTTGTCAGTCTCTGCTGGTGCTCGCCCCTGCTTGCAACTGGAGCCCAGCGCCCTGGCGACAAAGCAAAGGGGAATTGCCTGTCCTGTCCTGTGCTGCGCTGTGCCCAGCGTGGTCCGCTTGGGTTCTGAGAGTCCAGTCCCGTCGGGAAGGTCTATTGTGTACCTATCTGGTTTGACTGGCGCCGTTTCTGTTACGAATTGTGTTCTTCTTTTGCCTTCCCTTCCCTCCTTCCTTTCCTATTCTGTTGTTTCTCTTGTCCAAATTGAACTGGAGGCCTGCAACGGAGCCACGATACGACGACCACCACCACACACGACACTCGCCTCGCCTCCCCCGCCGCCGCCCATCGCCAACAGCTACCTCACCTCACCTCACCTCCGCACACGACCTCTTATCATAGCCACCACCACCACGATAACGACCGCTGCTTCTCCCAAACCCACGACAGGTTGCGGCCCCAGCAGAATCCATCAGCCGAGAGCTCTGTCAGACGCCCCATTACAATCATACGCCGACACCGCTAAGCTGCTTGAAGAAGCAGCCGCTTCTGTCCGACCGACCAGGAGCGCCACCTCCAACCGCCCGTTGCGATCCCCACATGTCGGCCAGTTGCTTCTCGTGTCGTTAGAACCAGCCTCATTGGACGACTCCACTGCCTCTGCTGCTCCAGCGTCCGTACTGCAAACCGCTACGAGGTCGACGACCATCGAGAAATACGCTCCTTCGCTCCTCCAAAGGCCAGGGTTCTCCTCCCTTCAAACTTTAGCCAGTTCGGCGCGATCACCGCCCGACCTCTCCTCCCCGAGTCAATGACGTTGCAATAGGTCCTTCGCTTCTCGTCTACGACTGCATTCCCCCCTCATGGAGAACGAGGTGCCCGCCATTCAGGCGCCCGACGGTCGCTCCTCGAGGAGAGACCGTCTAATGGGCAAGCTATTTGGCGGCAAAGATCGCAAGGCCGCCGAGCAGCAATCCGCCGCCAACGTCGATGCCTTCCTTCACAGCTCCTCCGATAATCTTACAATTACACATGCTCCCCCGCCTCCCCCGCCGTCTTCCCTACCCAAGTTAGCCAAGCTCGACACTACTTCAATCTCCCGTTACCCTCAGGCTTTGGCTGTGAACCATGCAGCTCAGCAGAATCGCCCCCTCGTGCCAGGCCGGCCCGACGTCAAGTCGCCGAGACGAAGCCCACGACCGAATAAGAAAGGCCTGTTTGTTAGGTTCGACGATGCGATGCCCGATGTTATTGGTGAAGGAGGTGACGAGTCTGAGCTCCCGACCATGGAAATCTCAAAGCGCAAGAAGTCTCGGCCGCCTCCGCCTCCGCCCCATCGCAAGACCGTATCTCCCCCAGGACAACCTCCTCCTCCTCCCAATACCGCTAGCTTTGGAAGTTCTGTTTCAGGAGATGATTTCAAACCGAAACCATTGTCACGAACTCAGACGGGTTTCTCCTCCATTTATGAACCCGATTCCGATGATGAGCCCAACGCGGGTCCTGACCCCGATTCCAAGTCCGAAGAGCTGAGCTCAGCGGGATCAGCCGCTCACCATACGCTGCTTCCTGGAAAACCATCCAGCGCCAGGTTCTTGGGCACTGCTGGGCGACACGACGAGAATAGGAGGTCTTACATCGAGATTCACTCTGCGCAGATGCGAGAAGCAGAAGGGAGAGCGTTCGCTGAGGCTGCGCGCGTCGCTAGTGCAACTTCTGCGTCTTCTCATAATTGGGATGACCCCCATTCCGCTACACCCCTCTCAGCTTCTCCAGATACGGCGCGAAGACGAGGTCCCCCGTCCCCTGAAGTCTCAGTCTCGAAACCGGCCGTGAGCTACAGTCCTGCCGCTTCAGTTCACTCCAACTCACCCACATATTCCCCGCCTCCGGCCCAGGTTCCGGCTCTAGCTCAAGCCCCAGCTCCTGCACCGGCACCAGCTGCGGCACCCGAGCCCGATAATCTGTCCAGACAGCCAAGCATTGCCTCGCAACGTGCACCTCCCCAGATGGCGTCTAGGTCACTGTCTATCAGGGTTGGTGACGGTACTTCTGCGGCGGCTGAGCAGGCGCTTGAGACCTTTATCTCCCGAACGAAACATCTTTTCGAGCTCTTCCGGCTTCATGCTGAGGCTGTTAAGCCTTTGTCAAGCTCCTCTCTTACGGAGTGCGCCCGAGGTGCCCTCTGGTGGTTTCTGAAGGGTCGTATGGGCTTGGAGGTAGCGATTCGAGAACGGCCCAGTCCCAACTCAGTCCAACAGAACGACCGGGATCGCCAGCAAGCCTACGCGAACTTGGCCAAATCATTTTGGTTGTCCGAGCAGATTGTTCCTGAAATCTCGCAGTCACAGGGAATAGAGCCAGATTTCGAGATTGATGAGGTTAGCAAGAGTTTGGTTTCATCGCTTAAGAAGCTGTCCATGTCCATGAAACGAAACGGATTCTTGCCACCCGAAGAAGCTTTCCTTCCACAAACCATTGACAAGTCCATATGGGTCGAGTATCCGCCCCTCAGCCAAGACATGGTTGCACTCCTGTCAGGCAATTGGGGCTCAGGCCTCACAGCTATGACAAGCCCCATGTCCAATCTCCGGCTCCTGGATGCCTTCCCTGTTGGCGATACTCCTGACAACTTCAACTATGGACGGGTGCAGGCCGATGTTTACCTTATGGAGCAGGGCCGTGAATCCCAAAAGCTCTATTTCCCGTGCTTGCTATCCATGGTTCGGCCCCAGAAGTCTACCGGGCTTGTATTCGTTTTGGCCAGCCAGAACGGTCACATGCAGCTCGCTATTCAGGAGAACAAGAATGTCGGTCCGGTTTGGGAGGACGTTCGCTGGCGAAGCGAGACTTGCACGGTCGACATCCGGCTGCGTCGTGGCTTTCAACTGACCATTCAACTCGTCCAGCAAGATTTCAGGATACTCTACAACATGTACGACTTTGGAACTAAGGTCCAGAACTCGCTCTTCCCGCGAAGCGATGAGAACATGGTGTTTAGGTCGACGCTGCGATCGTTCCAGGTCATGGATGCAGATCCCAATTATCGCCAATTCCCCAAAGAACCTGTGTCTTATTGCGACATGGCTCTATTCGAGAAGCTCTACAAGGAGAATGGCCCTGCAGGACCTCGTACGTGGCACCTTGGGTTCCGAGTTGCAGTGGTGACGGGACCGAGAACGAGGACACTGAGCGGAGTGCAGCATGTGTATTCCCCAGCCCAGCCGATTCAATTCGGATTTTTCCGTGGGGACGGAGATGCTCCCTCTCTGGCCATTAAATACGAGAATGGCAAATCTAAAGGCCGAATGGTCATGGTATTTAGCGACGAAAAGGCGAGGATCAAATACCACTCGTTGCTTACGGGGACTGCACTTGACCACGACGAAAAGATTTATGCCGACGTGCCGATCCAGAGCTTCTCGGTGGCGCAGAGTCTGCGCGAACCTTTGGGTATGGCGCCGTTCAGCCGAATGCCCTGGAAGGCAGTCAGAGTTGTCAACGACGACGCCGGAGAACAGCCGCCTACTGTGCTGGCAGACCGCCTGAAACTGGTACTGGACTATCAGAACGGCAATGTTGCTGACCGCATCAACGTAGCTCCAGGAGAGCTACGTGTGAGGCTGGAAGTGACCAATGCCAAGCTGTTTCGGGTTCTTCGGCAGCCGCAGAAAGACATCACCTTATCGGTCTCGGAAGCTCAAGTACCCAAGGAGCTCCCAAGGAACATGTCAGATGCGCTGCAGCTGCTACGGCATAATCAAACGATCCGAACGTTCGAATTCAATAACTTGAAGGATCTGCACAATTTCCAGTTTGCCATGACTGGCTTCGAGGTCATCTTTGACGCCCTGGCAGTTACGTTTGCCATCTCGCGTCGTCGAATGGTGGTACCGATTCACAAGAAATGGGAAGCAGGATATACTCGAATTCAGGTCATAAAGCAGGAGGACAAACAGCTGCAGCTGCTGGCCTTCTTTGAGGATTTCCATCACGGACACTGCATGAATTTTGTATTGAAGGGCACGGATGTCTATGAGAACGTCCAGCGAAGTAGCAAGGCTGGCATCAAGTTTGTGGACGCCAAGTTTCCCCTGCCACGTCTACCGACAGACAAGGATGGTGACTACGATGACATGGCATTTGTTTGCCTTGACCTTCCGGATCTGCCGGGCGAACATGACGATATCTCGATTTTGTTTGAAAAGGAATCAGGTGAGTAGCCAGTTTGAACTTACACTCAGACGCAGCGCTAACGATTGATAGACCGTGATGCGTTGGCACAATGCCTACCAGCGCCGGTCAAGGGTGGTTCTTCAAGAATGTCTTCACGACTGAAATGAGCAAATGTTGAAGAAATGAGAGAAGGCACATTACAATGAATTCGAAGCTCCCGGAAGCCGAGGAAATGTGTTGAGGATATACCTAGTGATTCAATACGTAAGATGGATAGGGGTTAGTTTATCAGCTTGCAAGGACTCTCGGGGTCCGGAGACGTTGCAAGACCGAGAAGCGGGTCTGGCAAAAAGTCAAGGCTTTCAGAGGCCAGTCAATTGAACAAACACTGGCGCTTTTTGGAGGGCGGAAGTGGGCGGAGATGAGATGCAGCAAGAAGCAGACGGAGTGACGGAGTTAAGGATGCGCATAACTATGAGGCGCGGCGTGGAGACAGCAGAAGAGGCTCGTGGATGGGCCTCAGAAGGACACGCATGATACCTCAGTCAAGGCGGGACGGGACGGTCGGACCCAGGAAGCGTCAGCTGAAGAAAGCCACAAGGTGCCATTGAGTCGGGGATATCTCGACTCGAAACCTCCAGCAAGGTAGAAGCCACAGGTCGAAGATAGATGAAGCCTGTTGCAAGCAGATGGGCCATCCAATTTGCTTGGATCGCGGATAGAGGAGCAGACTATCGCGCTGTCAGGCTGGATATGGATACGAGGCAGTCAGAACAATACCAACAGATGGGGAAGCTTAGTTAAGTTAACCGCCGAAAGTCACGGGATGGTGAGATGCTTGAGTTCCTTCACGTGGTGACAGAACCCCGACTTGCAGTGCACGGGGTCTGGCGAGTGGATGAGGGACGAGCCCTGCCGGGAGGCGTCGGAGAGGGGGTCCGGGCCGAGACCTGGCTCTGTCTGAAAGAGGTCCGTGTGGGGCCGGCGCTTGCTCGTTTTGGATGACGGGGAGAGAGATCATGATAGGGTCATGCTTTCTGGCATAGTGAGTGATTGATGACAACTGTAGGGGACTGCCAAGTCTTTTTATTGTGTGTAGGAAGTCATTCTAAACAATGTGGAGTGTATAAGTGATTAGGAAGAGTATTAGACAGAGGTAGGTTTGAGACGAACAATACTAGCAGAGCCAATGCCTGTGCCATGATATATCTCACTCACCGCGACACAGTCAGCACAAAGAACCAACAGAGGCGTAATAGTTTATTAGAGCTTTGGGATAGTCTATTCTTGGTAGCTCCGGCTTCTGACGTAGCCAACCAAGTCAGGCAAGTCCTGTATGTTGGTTGGTTCGCTCGTTCAGTGCCCTAGCTCACGATAACTAGCCGAAGCTAGGATCAGTCCGCGTATCGATCAACCTTGGGGGAAATCTCCATCTACCACGTATCTGCGCCTCGATGCATCTTAAATGCGACTCTCTATACGCGGCAAATCTGGCCACATGTCTTCCTGCCCGCATCGAAATCAACCTTGGGGGGTGTTATTTACAGTTCTCACAAAAGCCAGGAATGGATCCGTGCCCCATGCGACCTGTTCTTGGACAACGCGGGGCACTGTTGGCCCAGCGCTGATTGGTCCAGGCGCCGACCCTCCCCTAGCTCTTTCGAGCTCACACCGGCTCGCCGGTGCCCGCCACTTTGCAGCAAGCGCCCGGGTTCCTACGCCATTACTTCACTGTTGCCTTCATGACTTGCCTTCCAAGGCACCCAAGAACGTGGATCGGTGGTACCTTCCCTTGTCTGTGCCATCTCTGTCGTCACCTCTCACCTCTAAATTGTTTTCTACCGGGCGATCCGCTCCGTCATCCAATTCTCCCTCTCCTGACCTCCCGGGTTTTTTCTCCTTCTCTTTCTTCCTTCCAACATGACATTCTGCCTCTTGAGTTTCTAACTATTCGATTTCATACCCACTATCGCTAGCAATCCCCCCCATCGATACTCCCTCGAGCTATAGCAGCCAGCTACCTTGCTCTGCGTGACGGCATAGATACCTGTCATCCACGGACGCTACGGCCACCCGCTGCCCCAACGGCATTTCAATACATCGTCATAAACCCACACTCACCCAACAAAGCTCCAACTGCACCCTCGGGCCGCCCATCCCGCTTGCGCATATTGCATCAGAAGCTGAAGCGTTTTGAACCGCCCTGCGCGACGTTATCGTTGTAGCTGTCGCTGTTGCTATTCCCGCCGCCGTCCGTTCTTCACGGTCGATATTCTCCTTCGCCAGCCTTAAACAACCCAGGCGCAAAAAAGGCAGCAGCCTGAAATCATGGTCATGGGCCTCGTCTCGGTGCCTGGGCGTCGAAGGACCGGTAGCAGCAGTGAGTTTGTTTCCCTCTTGAATGTCGATCGTGGTTTACGGTGCACAACCTTTCAATCCCGGCTTCACAGAGATACGAGGGAAGCTTCCTCCTATCGCAAGCTCTAGCTGGAGTTACTATTGCCTCAAACCAGCCGGCGTCAGAGCTCCAAGCTCGAAAATAAGAGTGCCCCTCCTCCGTTCCCCGGAGGCACGCCGCTCACTTCATCCCACATCCCCACCCCGCCACCTCCGAATCGTCCGCTCCCTCCGCCTCATCTCGAACTCTGCCCCTCCACAATCTGCCCCTCTCCTCCAACTTTTTCGTCAGAGTCGCCATGTTGACCAACTGGTTTTCGCAACCCGCAGGCACCCGTTCCTCGACCGACGACCCTCGCAGTCCCGACGCTGAGGATGACACCCTCGTGGTGGAGCCCGATCAGGGCAATGGTGAGCCCCTCCCTCTGTTCCTGAATGCGCTACCCTTCGATACGACGCGCGGTCGCGTCTCTATTCGCCATGATAGCCTTGCGCTAACGAGGGTGATGCGATCAAGTCCTTTCGCATATCATCTCACAACTACGGCCTGGAGCCGATCTTAGTCGTGTCGTCCTTCCTACTTTCATTCTCGAACCCCGCAGCATGCTCGAGCGCATTACAAAGTGATTACCCCGTTCTCAGGCCTCAAAGTTACGATGTTAACGTCTTGGCTGCAGCTTCATGTGCCACCCTGAGATGCTCCTCCATATTCCAACGATAGATGACCCCGTCGAGCGATTCGTGTCCGTAGTCAAATTTTACCTCAGTGGATGGCACATCCGTCCTCCGTGAGTCTGCGCCCATCCCAAAATTGATTTGCCCGTCGCTGACGATACGTAGAGGCGTCAAGAAACCGTTGAACCCCATCCTCGGCGAAATCTTTACATGTTACTGGGAGTTTGATGACCACAAGCGTGCCTATTACATCTCTGAGCAAACCTCTCACCATCCTCCCAAGTCGAGCTATTTCTACCTGGCCCCCGATCATCACATTCGCATCGATGGCACTCTCAAGCCCCGAAGCCGCTTTCTCGGAAATTCGGCAGCCAGTCTGATGGAGGGAATCGCTTTCTTGAGCTTGCTTAATCGAGGCAAGGACCCCGCGAGAGGAGAGCAATAGTAGGTCAATCTGTGTCTCCATGATTTCAGCAATGCTTGGCTAGCTACTATTATTGTTTTCGTACACTGGTCAATTCCCAGACTGTTGGTATTATCAATGATTTCTAACTGCAATATCAGCATTCTAACCCAGCCCAACATGTATGCTCGAGGCATACTCTTCGGCAAGATGAAGTACGAATTGGGAGACCACAGCTTCGTCCGGTGCCCTGAACTGGATTTGGTCGCCGACGTTGATTTCAAGACCAAGGGCTGGGTTGGTGGCACCTACAACGCTATTGGCGGAGTGATCAAGAAGGAGAGCACTGGTGAAGTCCTGTTTGAGCTGTCTGGATTGTGGAGTGAGGAGATGTATATCAAGGACGTGACAGTGAGTACCGAGCCGGCAACCTCCAGCTGGTGGCTAACTAACTGCGATAGACTGGTCACCGAGAGATGTTCTTCAATGCTATTCGATCAAAGCCCTCGCCACCCATCGTTCGGCCGATCGAGGAACAGGAGGAGAGAGAATCGCAGCGACTCTGGGAAAAGACCGCCAAGGCAGTCAAGGAGCGAAACCATGAGCTCGCTACTGACGAGAAAACGAAGATCGAAGATCGGCAGCGCGAGGAAGCTGCGCAGCGAGCTCAAGAGAATGTCGAGTGGCACCCACGATTATTTAGAAGGGTTCACGGCGGTCCCGGAGGTCTAGAAGAAGGCGAAGAAGACCTGGAATGGGTCATCAACGCAAATATGTAGGCACCGATCGGGTTGTTCCATTCATCATGTTGCTGACAGGCCTTTTAGCGACAACACCGCAAGCCCGGAAAAACAAGCCGAGCAAGTCATGGCCATCTTTCCAATTGTAAAAGGCCAGAAGCCAGACCAGCGACACATCATCCCTCCACACAGCCCTTCAGCGAGCCCTGTCAAGACACACGAAACCAAGCCAGTTGAGAACCACATCGATGACAACCTTATCGACTTCGACGATACGCCTGCACCTACATCCACGTTACCAGAACCTATCAAACCTGTATCGAAGCAGTCTGATATCCAGAGCATGTTGAACTCTACGGGAAAGCCAGCCGACGGACCCCTGATCGACTTCTCTAACGACCTAAAGAAGGACCTACCATCCACAACACAGCAATAAAACCAGGGGGGCAAATTTCGATTATTTCTCAGATGTGGGAAGACGGCAGCGACAACCGGCTTTGTTTTGAAAGAATTGGACTAGGGTTGAGGCAGGGGTTGGCTCTTATCAACATCGGCGCGAACAGGATTAGTTATACAGGGATACCATTGTACATACTATCTGCATTACCAGTGGGTTTACAATGAGTAACATGGCTTCAACACCGGCCCTCACAGAGGTGACATTACTACGTATTTTGCTGAGGAAAAGGTTCAACCGCATCTGATAGACGAAAAGCATGCGTATGGATTACAATCATCCTCAAATGCCTGCATGAAATTGCTATAACCAATCCAAGTCCTTGAACGCCATGACCGTACCATCCATTGAATGTTTCTTTTCTTCTCACTTTCCATCGACTTAATCATATCAAAAACCCCAAGTAACTAGTATCGTCGCCGTGTGGGCTCGGGAGTCGGGGAGCGGCTCACGCTCTTCTCATCGTGACCACGCATCTTGAGCCACTTCTTGGTGCTGAGCTGCAGATCACGGTCGAGCTCATCACTAGGGTTCTTGCGATGGATGAAGTTGCAGAAGCCGCCGCGAACACAGCCTTCACCCGAGTTCAAGCGACAGCATGCCTCACGGAAATCGGTGACGGGGCTGAGTTCACAATAAATAGGGCGTGCCGCGTACCACCGACTGTTGAGTTCGTCACAGGCCTTTTGGGCGGATTCTTCGTATTTAAAACGGGCGTAGACGTTGCCGATCAGGTCTATTGGGTTGAGATGTTAGCAATCGTCTCCGATAAATCGGGGAAGAGTAAACGTACGGTCATTGTTATTGTCACAGACGACAAGCTCCTCCAGCTCGCCATATTTGCACAGCTCACACCAGATATCCTCGTAGAAGGCGTCAAAGTGGTTCTGCAGCTGGGAAGGGTTCATCCGGTTCTTGGGATCGTACGCCGGGTTCTGGTAGAGGTTGGGCATAAGGATCGTCTGGCTGTACGAGGGCTTGACGTGCTTTCGCGAGCATCGATCGCCGTGACGGCAGGCGCCGATTTTCTGGACGCGCGCGCCGAGCGCATAAGTCAGTAAACTGAAAGCTTTGCGACAGACGCGTGAAGACTGGATGACTTACGAAGTAGAAGGAGCAGTTGACCTTGTCAAGCTCAGTGCCGAAAATGGAAGCGAGGAAGTTGGCCATGGTTGCGGGTCTGAGGAAAAGAAGGAATACAGGGACGGGGAATAGAAGTGGACGTTGGCGATGATGAATTGGAGAGCTGGGGAAGTTTTGGAATGGGAGGTTGACAAGCATTGATCTAGCCTTGCGGATGCGCCACATGGTATGAGGCTGAGTCATGTGTGGCTGGTGAAGTCTCGGGGATTCTGTGGCTGATAAAGCCACAGATCCGTTTTGCGGCCGACACACGCTAACGTACGGTGGCCACCCGAAGCCAACAGGGTCCAAAGCTTGTGAAAACCCAATTGCGCTGCCCAATCCCGTCGCGTCTCCCTGAGACAAAGTCGAAGCGCCTCCCCTGAAGGCTAAGAGCTTCCCCAGTCCTTTCTTGGCAATTGGTTCATTAAATCCGACAGGGACCTGCGGAAGGAGACGCTGGGGCCATGCGCTTTCAAGAGTCTCTCTCCTAAAGGAATCCCCGAGTCGTCGACAATAATCAACTCCTACAAGACAGATTTGCAACTTTTGCGAGCGAGACATTACCCTTTCCTTCGAGGCGCGCCTGGGCAATGATCACGACATCATAAGCCATAGCTCTTCCCTCCGCCGCCTTTCAACCTCGTCCCCCCCAGCTTACAGCTCCGGCTCCAGGATGGACCAAGCAGACATCCCCGCGCTGCTGGCGCGCCTGGCGAGCGATGAGGACGCTTCTCGCAAAATGGCCGTGTTCAAGTTGCAGAACTCGATCAACGATCCCGCATTCGCCGACGTCTTTATTTCCTCGGGCGGTCTCGTCGTCCTGCGCCGACTTATAATGACAGCTGGCGGCAACACCCTCGCCTACTCACTCCAGAGCCTAACGCGCCTGCTGGAGGTTGACATGGGATGGGACATCTTTGAGGGCCCGACAGCCAGCGATCTTGTCGAGCGCGTCGTCGAGCTGATCGTTATGAACCCACTCGTCAATATCCTCAGAGGTGCCATGTCCATCTTGGTCGCTCTTGTTAGCCATTCGCAGTCCACCAATCGAGGCGGCGCCGCGAACCGAACACCGGGAACCTTTGGCTTCCGCGCGCTGAAGCCTGCCGTCGCCGTGTACCCGCAGTTTTTCGAGTTGGTGATACAGCAGCTGCAGAGTGCGGATCACGCCCTGTGTGCCAATGCCCTCATGCTGATCAACGCACTGATCCGAGATGCCGTATCGAGCGACAGCACAATGGGTGGCGGCAAGGCCAGCACGAGTTCGAGCGAGGAATGGGCCAAGTTCATCAAGCGGCTACAGGACTTGGGGCTGATCAAGGCGGTCTACAAACTCATGCAGAGCTCTGCGCTCCAAGACCTGGCGCATCCCATGCTGGAGTTCCAGTCACTGACCAAGGTCCTATTGAGGAAGTGGCGCGAAGTAGAGGTTGACCTAGAGCGACCGGAGCATCGACGAGCCCTCAAGGGTCTACACTTGGCGAGTGCACCGGAGCGAGTCCCCTTAAACGGACATTCGCCGGGACATGATTTACACGAGACGTCCGGGAGGAAAGGAAGCAGGCGACACAATCCGGAAAAGTGGAGGAGATTGGGATTTGAGACGGAGAGTCCTGCGCAAGAGTTTGACATGACTGGGTTCTTGGGCATGATGGATCTGACCGACTACGTACGCAAAAACGAGGATGGGTTCCAAAAGCTGCTGCTGGAGCAGGCGGGGAAGCCCGCGTCTTCCCGGTGCCCCGTCGCCAGGGCGAGCTTCGCGGTTACGATGATACTGTACGACCACTTCGATGTCGACAAGACGGATCTTGATGACGTCCGGGGGTATCAATTACTAGAAGCGAAGGATCACGACAGGCTGTTCAGGCCCCTGCTGCTCCAGTGGTCTCGGCTGCATACTGCAGGTCTGTATGCCTTCTTCCGAGTATGGAAAGTGACGGGCGCGGAGCAAGACGACTTTGAAAAGGTAGCCGAGTTGGTCCGGATCCTGGTTGATCTAGTTGTTGGGGGAGCCATCAGGACCAAAGACGTGATAGAAGTGGAGGAGGAGATGTCAGAGTATGATGTGTCACAACTACGAGACCAGCAGATGGAGCTACTCGAAATGTCTTTTGAGGGCACATGGGGACAACATCTACAGCAGGTGAGGGATGAACTGAAGCAGGAGGCATTGCAGTTCGTCAAAGAGCAACGGATCCGATGCCTCCTCCAGGGATCTTGGTTCTCGAAGCCAACTCCCAAGCGAGATAACAACAACGGAGGGAAGCCCCGGTTGTTTACACCTACACCGTGGCGATATGCGAAACTGTCCCACAACCGCCGATACCTGCATTACGCCGATTTCGAGCAACAGACGACGCAAGAGCCCGGCCTAGACTCCCTACCAGAGAGGGTTGATCTCAGCACCATCAGCTCTGTCGTATCCAACGTGTCGGCGCCAAACGAAGATGCAAGGAGTACGACAAGTGAGGTGATGGGCAAGAACCCCGGGGCAAACCCCAAAACGACGACCAAGATCACCATCTATAGCTTTGTCAACCCAATGGATGCGGCGCGAGGAGCGGATGCTAAGGAACAACCAATCTTTACGCTGTGGCCGCTGAGCCATAGCCTGGCGTCTGAGTGGCTGGACGGGCTGCTGATGCTGCTGAACCAAGCTCCTATCACGGCCGAGACGAACAAGCTGGTCAATCTCGTGAGCGAGTATGGGCTGAAGATCCGCCTGTTGAACGTGCGGATGGACTCGGCGTTTGAGGGACCAGTGCCCGGAGCCGGTGTGATTCCGAGCCGGGAGGGCTTGGACGAGGATTACTTTTTTGAGGTGTGAGACAAGCGGTGGAGCTACAGGCAGGCAGGCATTCTGTTGTTGTTGTTTTTTCTCTTTTATTCGCAGACGGGTGGCTTTGGCGATTCTTCACATATACCCCATTTCTTTGCGCGGCAAGGCCGGTGTGGGCATAGCGAGCGTTGTTTACCTTGCTGAGAGGGACTAGATGTTGGATGTACAGTTGTAATGAAGAGGCATCTCATGAGGGATGAATATGATAGACTTGGTTTGCTCTTCTAGTGAGAAGACGGGGGGTTGAAAGCATGACGCCACGACCAATTGACCGTGAGAAGACGCAAGCAGACTTTTGGTCACATTTGTGAGCACTAGTATCATGAATTCTTCCGTATGTTACGGCCAAGAAAGAATGCATGGTTCACCGTGTTTCTATCATGGTCCTACGAGTCAGAAAAAAAGGCCCCACTGGTTAGTTGTCTCTGCTGCTGGCGAGGTTCCACGTCCACGGAGCTCATGGCCGTCCCCATCCAGTTGTCTCTAGGACTCATGCAATGGTAATCAGTGGCGGAGAGTTGGTTCGGGCCAAGCGGTCCGGGGTTGTGGGATTGTTTAGCTCGGGAGGGGTGCTCTAACTCGGCAGTCATGGCAAACACGGACATGTTCTGTTTTCATGATGAATTTTTTTTTCTCAAAGTAGGACATCCCTGGTCTATCCTAAAGAGAAAGAGTTTGCTCGAGAACAGCAACTTCCAAGGATACATACATACAGCAGCTACCGGGGGTCAGAGACAGAGAAAGAACTGTGGGTAATCTTTCGATAAAAAAAAAAAAGGTTGGGCAGATTGGGAAGCTTGATGATGGAGCTTGGGTGAGGGTGAGTGGATCTTGGATCGTGGATCGATGCGTTTGGTGTAACCATGAAACGGGGAGAGAGGGCAAAAGCCTGTGATGTTTTACAGTTTGGTTGAACTTTTATATATATTTGCATTTTAAAAGAAATGCTCTACATGACGTTGAAATCAAAAGAATAGATCGTTCTGCTACAGTCATGTCCCCTTCTTGAGGCGGTTTGGGCACTCCTACACTCCATCAGATGTCGTCTGGCGGTAAGGCAAGGTACCGAACGCATCAAAAGCGGTGACGCCGCCCGTCCTTCCACTTGGCTTGCTCCAACTGGTGTCGCGTGCATAAGCGTCGCGGGGATTCTGGCCTCTTGCTTTTGGCTGCTCGCGGGCCTCGAGTTGCAAAAAATTCCCCATCCGAGCCCAGCGGCGGAGAGGTCGGTGTGCATTATCGATCCATCCATGGAAGCCCGTGGTCATGGTTGGGCTTTTTGGGTTTTTGATCCGTTCCATCCATCATCAGCCAGTTTAAAAGAAAAAAAAAAGGCGGAGCCCTTCCTCTCTTCTTCTTCCTTTCTTTCCCCTTCCTCCTCATCTGTCAGTCAATGGCAAATCCCTCTTCTTTCCTTTAATCGGTTGAAGAGGGGACGACACCATATTAGAAGGTTTAATCTTTACCCAGGCTTCTCTCTCTCTATCACAGAGAGGGAGAGAGGCATCGTTACAGGTGCCACGGGCTGCCAGCCCAGCCCAGCCCAGCTGAGGATACAATCTCAGTTGCTGGCAGGCATTGAGTGGTAACCTCGTCTTTTAGTTTTGCCTAGAAGTCGAGACTTCGTCATTCGACTCGTCAACGAAAGGCTCCGCCTCGTTCATCACCTCCAGATTCCATCCATCACCATCCATCTCTCAAAAGAAAGGTACGTACTCTTCGACAAGGCCCCTGTGGAGATCTTGCTTGGGGAGACTGGCAGTTGAACCCCCTGAAGCTGACAGCCAAGGACAGAACAGGGAGACACGTCGCTAGCAAATTACGAGCCGGGGAAAAAAAAACAATCTTATCTAAAATCTTGTCCACCTCCAACACGACAAATCTCACCCCCTTCTTTTATAAAAACAAGCTGCGACATTACGTTCCTTCGAACTCGACTCCTCTCCATTCAACCAAGAGCCATCTTGTTTAGCTTCGCAACTACTGCGCCTCGGTACGTGCGCCACAACCATCTCTCCTTTTTGATTCGCCTTCTGTCAGCGCCGTGGCTGATCCAGAGCCCTGCCTGCGCCTTGCTCCCTTTCTGGGGCCAGCTTGTCCTCTCCTTCTCCGGCTGCCTGATTTTCAACTTCACTTTTTTTCCCCCTAGTTACCCTTGCTAACTTGCCTCGCTCTCTCAGCTCATCAGAAGAGTCTCCATTCTTTACCTCGAACGCGCAACCGACCTCGTCATCGTGCCTGATCGATAATTCCGCTGCCTATTTTCCGAGGCCATAAATCGTTCAATTCCGATTCCAATTCACTTCACATCCATCTACAACCAACAACGCCTACCTACACAAGCAGCCAACCCCTTACCAATTCTACACATTCATCACACACATCATTCGCAATGGCCCGCATTCAGATTCCCCTGGACGTCATCACGTCCCGCCTCAACCTCGGCGAGCGCTTCCAGGGCCTGCGCTCTGGTCCTCTGAGCGGCCGCTTCTCCAACCTGCGACCCGTCTCCGAGTTCCTTGACTTCAAGCGACTCTCCAAGCCCGCCAACTTTGCCGAGATGCAGTCGCGCGTCAACTACAACCTGAGCCACTTCTCCAGCAACTATGCCGTCATCTTCGTCATGCTCAGCATCTATGCGCTGCTCACCAACTGGTTGCTGCTCTTCGACATCATACTGGTTGTCGTGGGCATGTGGTTCATCGGCCGTCTGGACGGCCATGATCTCGAGATTGGTACATTCCGTGCCACCTCATCCCAGCTCTACACTGGACTCGTCGTCGTCGCCGTTCCTCTGGGTCTGATTGCTTCGCCCTTCACGACCCTGCTCTGGCTGATTGGCGCATCTGGCGTGACCATCCTTGGCCACGCCGCATTTATGGACAAGCCCATCGATGAGGCTTTTTCCGGGGAGGCGGTCTAGGTGGTCGGCCGCGAGCTCCCGAATTTGCGCCCCAATGGGGAAGACCATCGAGGCGCAGGCGGAGGAGAAACAACGGGGGCGCTGCGCCGAACGGGCCCTGGGATGGAGACGCCCGTGTGGAGGAGTTGGGTTCGGATGAGGATCATGAAACGGATACACAAGGCGTTGGGATTTCTTCGGGGGCTGCGACTCGTTTTATCAGCGACTCTCTTCGATTCACGGGAATAGACTTGGGCGATCGAGAGCGTGGGGTGGTTCGCAGGGGTGACTATCAGGATTCAGACGATGAGGAGGACGATGAGGAGACATCAAGCAGCGAAGACGAGGAGTTTGAGGATTATATTGCGCAATTGGCTGCCAGGGATCCAGAAGAGGCACTGGTGCAGTCGGCGATGGGCCGCATTGAACGAGCAAAGGCCAAGGGGAGGACGGATGTCGATCTTAACAACGAGGAACTTGCAGCGCTGGACCGACGGCGCAAGCGCATGGAAGAGGAGGCTCGGAAAAAGAAACGGAGCGGCAAGAAGCGCAGGGATCAACGGGTCGCTGTGCCGCTCACTCAGCTCGAACCTACCTCACGCAAGAAGAGAGCACCTCCGGTCTCTCATCAATCACGACAAGAATCACGGACCAGACAATCTTCGTCCAACAGCAACCTTGGCGAGGATCAAGACCATCAGGGTTACCCTCCTATGGGCTACTTTCCACCTCCAGCAACAAGGGGCCGGCCACGCTCAGGCACTGCCTCTTCACAACGGCCACCCAGTCGTGTGCGGGATGAGCGAGCATATCAAAGGGCTCCATCCACCAGCCGTCACGCTTCGGATGCTTCTACCAGTACTCGGGGAGCTAAGAACCCTCCATACGGAGATATCCCGATACCCGGCGCGTCTCCTACATCTTCAAGACACGGCAGTCAAGTTGCTCTCGATCCTTTCCAGTATCAGGTTGCAGGGGCCCAACAGTCTAACTCCATGGCTTCTGCCCGGAGACCATTCTCGGGATCCAGCCAAATGGCCTACGCAGGTCAGAGAGGCACTTGGGATCAACAGTCTTACCCGGACGATGGCTCCAGCGACGAGGAGAGCGAGGCCAGCGAAGATGATTCTGACGAGGAGGAAGAAGAGGAGCAGAGTTCCAGTGACGGCAGCGGTGCACAGATTCGGGACACGGCTAATGGACGAGACCCTCCTATCATAGTCGAAGCCGAGCCTGAACCAGAGCCGGAGCCCCAGCCAGTCAGGAGGAACCCGCCTCGTGCCTCAGCTTCGAAGCGAAAACAACCGAGTCGTGGACGACGGAAAAAGTGATGTGTTGTGTGGTATGGGAAGGATATCCCTGTCGAGAAAGCTCAAGTCTCTCTTCAGCATTGATAGACTATCTACTAATCCAAATTGTAATGAGTCCCTATAAAAGATCAGGTTTATTAATCCCCAAGTGAAACCCCTGACTGAGAATTGATGTTGGTCCTGCTGTCAATGGGCTAGTTCTCATGATAAAAGACAATCGCAATGTTTGGACCCTGAATTTCACATGATAGGAGTTTTATAAAACGCCATCTCTAGCCACAGCAGCACAGCCACTGATGCGCTGGCAGCTAAAGTACGTACCTCGGCTCTCTCCTTCAATCCCTGTCGAACGTCACCAACAGACCGAGCTCCAGCAGCAAAGCTCCAGTCATTGAGCGACGAGCAGTCACGACCCCCAGTCCAGACCGGCCGGTGCTCAGCTATACCTTATAATTCCATCACCCCAGAACCCTTATTAATCGAACTAGGCACTTTGACTCTTGCAACTAATCTCACCACATCTGCCGAATTGGCAATTTCTTCCCTTGCTGCAACACCGAAGTCAACATCGCATCATCACCAACCATGTCGGGATCATCAGCTGCAGGCGCATCCGCATCGAGGAGCGCGAGCCGACGATTGCTCAAGGAGCTGGATACATGGAACACGGAGCAAAAGGACGAGACGGGCATCGAGCGCCTGGGACCCGTCAACGACGGCGACCTGATGGAATGGGAAGCCGTCATCAATGGACGGGGCATAGGACACGGCTACGATGGTAACAGCATCAATCCCCCTTCATTCAACTCCCATCCGCTAAACTTTCCAAAAACAGAAGGCCGCTGGCTCCTCACCATCTCGATCCCGTCAACCTACCCCCTCGCGCCTCCCAAGATGACCTTCGCCACGCCCATCGTCCACCCCAACATTTCGCTGCAGAACGGCGAGATCTGCCTCGACCTGCTCAAGGACGCCTGGACGCCCGCGTACAGCGTGCTCGAGTGCGTCCGCGCCGTGCGCATGCTGCTCGGCTGCCCGGAGACGGACAGCCCGCTCAACGTCGACGTGGCGGCGCTGCTGCGCGGCGGGGACGAGCTGGGCACGCGGAAGCTGGTGGAGTTTTGGTGTCGGGATTCCGACGGGAGGTATGACGGGCCTTAGGCGGCGGAGGAACAGATGCTTGGGGGGGACGATCGATCAGATTTGGAAGATTATTTGGTTGGCGACGAGTTTCATGCGGAGTTTGGGAATAATTAGGAGGTCGGGTTCGATTATATCATGACTTGGACACACAAGATTGGGAACATTCTTATCATCTTTTTTCTTACATGGGTTGAGCGATAGCGGGCATGATGGAATATATAGGCGGACAGACAGATACCAAAACAATACTCCTCCTCTCATGACAGCAACTATAAACTTGATCTGCCGTCAATTCATGGGTCAAAATAATCTTCTAAGATGACAACAGCACAATAACAGGGAAAATAAAACACTCGCATAGATGCCCCGTCTATCGCCAATCCTCCAATCCCACGGTTGGTTTCCCGTGTTTTACAAAACCAAAATGTGCAGAAACAAGTGCAGAAATATGCTTATCAGTGCATCATCTCCCTTGAGCACAGCATTCGAGACTCGCCAGACTTTTTGTCCCATCTCCCTCCCTCATATCATTTCAAAGGACACACTTATATGAACGCCGTGACCTGTACCCACCCCAATTTGAAACGTGAATTTTGTCCAGCAATGGCTATACTAGTAGACCAGGCGAGCCCTATGTGTCTGGTCTGGTGCACCATGGCTCAATCTTCTGGCATGACAAGTCGTGAAGAAAAAAAATGTTGCTGAAGGCTTGATAAAGCCCCCAAAATATGACTTGGTATGCGGTGAGACTATTCATTATAGTGGTAAACCTGCAAGGATTGTTAGGAATAAAGGCCAAGTAGGTGACTGACACTGGATTACTAACCTTGTAGTTGGGAAGACCATAGGGTTGCCAGCCTAACCGCTTCGCCATCTTGGCGAATCCCTCAGTCTCGATAAGGTGGTAAAAAGGAAAAGGCGGGAACATGGCACCGTCGCGATGCACGTCCGCCTTGACCAGGAGAGCAGTGCCTCCAACTCCGTCAAGGGGTATCACCATGTTGCGGTCTCCGCCATCAGTTGCCAGGTACGCCATCAGCATGCGGTACGTCGCCATCTCGGCGTAGCCCTCCAGGAGAATCTCGTCGGGGCCCATCTTGGCGGCGAGCGACAGTGCTGTCTCGCTATCCTGCCAGCTGTTGAAGTCGTATGGTCGCTCAGACATTTGCTTGTGCTCTTCGTCGTAATACCGCTGGAAACAATTGGGAACGATGAGCGGCTTGTCGAAAGAGGCCAGGTCCTGGATGAGCGATGGCGGCGACTCGATAATGTCCGAGTCCAGCCACAAGACCCAGGAAGTATCCGGGCCAAGCGTCGTGAAGAGCAACGAGTTGCGGGCCTTGGCCATTACTTCGCGGCGGGCCTTTTGGTTCTGCAGCTTGTGACGCTCGCTCTCGTCTTGGGAAAGGATGGCAGGCTCAAAGTCTTGGCGCAGGATAATGATGCTCTTGAACTTGTCCACCTCGCGGCCGTGCTTCTGCGTCTTGTGTATAAACTCCTGCAGCTCGGTCGTGGCTTGGTTGCCCTCCTTTGTCTTGGGGAGAATGAAGCCCAGGGTGATGAGCTCGTGGGGATAGTTGAGCCTCAGCAGGTTCTCCCAGTACTGGGGGTAGAAGCGGGCCATGGGGGTGAGAATCAGGACGTTCTCTCGATTCTCGATCGGCGACGTGGTGATCGTGACATTGTTAAGGTTGTAATGCGCGACGGGTGGTGGCTTGAGCGGTACGCCAGATCGCGATTTTGACTTTCGGTACGGCGAGGTGGGCGGCGATAGATGATGCTCTGCAGTTACAGACTCAAATCGGCGGGCTGTCACGGACTTGCCCGAGGGCGACACGAGGAAGACGATGATGAAGATGCACAGGACAACGCCGAGGATGAGGGTCGAGGGATTCGCCTTCTTGAGGCGGACTGACCCCATGGGACGAGCCATGGTGCCGTCCTTTGCGGGTTATATTGCGCCTAGAGAGGCGATGGAGGAAGAAGATGTCGAGGAATGTGCGACAGCACCTACTATCGCGAGCTGGAAGAGGGCATCAAGTTGGAGTCTTGGGTCAATGTTGCGTCGCAAAAGTATGAGAGACGACAGAAAATAGGATGGGCGAAAAAGCAACTTGCACACAGAGCAGCTGCGATGACGATGGCCCTTTTGGCTAGGGGGAGAATAGAAGAAAAAGAAAGAAGCTAAAGATCACGAAAGTCTGGCCCGAGAAGGGGTAATATCAGGAATACGACAAGGTGGTTCTAGGGCGCCGGGCTGCCACCTGAGCCAGCCAAAGGGAGAGAGACAAGGACAGCTTAGAGAGTTGAATTGGAGTAGCGCCAGAATAGGCCTAGCGCTGAGAGGCAGTGGACGGAGAATCGGCCGGTCCGAGCAGGGATTGTCTTCAAGATGTGGCTTAGTCGAGGTGCTCTTACACTGGGATAGCTTGAGGCATGGCATTTTGATATTCAAGTGAGTTGTTGTGAGCGCCATATCTCGGCGAGCTTGTTAACTCTATCTTTGACCTCTTGCATATATTTCCTGCATGTCATAGTTCATCCGGCTGGGAGTACATAGGCATTCCCCCACGTTCATCCCATCTAACTCAACCCGTTCCCGTCGGGGTGTGGCTTGTGGCTGATTTCTTCGGTACGTACCCGTCGGCGCCACCAAGACTCGGCCAGCGCCAGTCTCAGCGCTGCCGCGTCCAGCCATGAGAAGAATCGCTTTGTGCTCGCTCCTCTTCATTCACTTTTCACAATCATCACTCTTACCACTACTATTCCTGACGGCCGGGGACTCCACGCACCTCAACACAATCTTCTAAAACCTCTTATCACGATGGCCGACAAGATGGATCGCGGTCTTGACGAGATCATCGCGGAAACTGTACGTCTCCTCGCGGCGGTGCTG
Organism: Fusarium setosum; assembly: GCA_013623625.1. Taxonomy (NCBI): domain Eukaryota; kingdom Fungi; phylum Ascomycota; class Sordariomycetes; order Hypocreales; family Nectriaceae; genus Fusarium; species Fusarium setosum. Next base: position 5,318 of record JABFFE010000601.1, on the reverse strand, counting down.
TCGTCTGCCGCAAATATGATGCTGCACGCGCCGACAGCTCAAGCTAACTTCTCCTCTACCAGCGAAGCAATCGACCTCGTAACCAACGCGGCCAAGGTCGCCGGCGTGAACCACGTCAAGATTACCCTCGCGACGGCGTTAGAAAGGTCGGTATCCTCCCGTTGCCGCCAATTTGCCTCTTCCTGGGAAGCTTTGTTGACCATTGCCATCCAGGTTGATCTATCCTCCCTCTCGTCCTCTGGTGACCCCTACTCGACCTCTGCAACCCTCCTCGCAACTCATCCATCGATGCTCGGCGCTTTTGTCGATTGAACGGCTTTCCACTCTGAAATTCCATTGCTGACCAGAGCGTCCCTCCCACTTACAGTCCTTTCGAGACGATTCGCGAAACATCGATAGGTCAGTCGCGATCAACATCTTCGGCCTGTCCGGCTGCTAACCGGAGGCAGCGAATGGGTCCATGACCGATACGAGGAGAACAGTAATACTCGGAACTTCCCTTGACGATTTCCTCTTCTCACCTTGTGTCGCAGACAGCCGCAGGGGTCCTGCTCCACGCCGACGCCGCGAGTCTCCTGACCAGTAAGCCGGATAACCACACGAGCCGGGGATGTTCCTAACTTGTCCAAACTCCAGGGAGTCTAGGGGCTCAAAGCTTCGAGTTGATAATATTCACTATGACCTCACCGAAGAGGATCTCGATGTATGGATACCCATTCTTGGCGCGCCATACATCGACATAGTTGCTCACGGGGATTACAGGAACTCTTTAAAAGAATTGGGCCCGTCGTTCGGCTGCAGCTGCGATATGATCGCGCTGGGCGATCTGAGGGTACCGCTTATGTGACGTACGAGCTGAAGGAAGACGCTCAGGAGGCGATTCGACAGTTTGATGGCGCCAATGCCAATGGTCCGTGGATGTGTTGTCCAAGTCACAGTGTATCGCTGACAATCATACAGGGCAACCAATTCGATTGACTCTTCTACCTAGCGGCCCGGCGCGAAACCCTTTTGATACCGCTGTCATGCCTGGTCGCCCCCTGGCAGAGCGCATCTCTACCCCAGGGGACAGGGCGCGATCCCATTCTCCGCATCGCCGGTTCGACGAGGATGATGCCGCTCGCAAGGGAATTGACAGATATGTTCCTGGTCAAGGAGGTCGAAGGAGTCCGATGCCCCGGCGGCGCGGCCAGGGTGGCCGCCGTCCCGGTGCTCGTCGAGAGGGCAGAGAAGGGGGGAGAGAGGGAGGAAGAGATCAGGAGGGTGGACGCGGTGGACGAGGTAACCCTCGCCCTAAGAAGACGCAGGAGGAGCTGGATGCGGAGATGGCGGATTACTTTGGCGGAGACAACGCGCAGGCCACAGAGCCTTCCAACGGAACAGAGGCAGCTCCTGCTCAGGCACAGACACAGGCTCGAGCTCCGGCTGACGACATCGACATGATTGAGTAGCTGTCTCATCATATTTTTGACGCTTTACCTCGTCATACCTCGACTATGTACATCACCAGAATGTTTAGCGCATCTCAAGCCGAAATCCCCACCTTTCAAACTCCTTTATCAACGATGGACTTGATCTTAGTGCCATGTTTCATGTGGCTTATTCTCGATGGGAGTTGATATCAACTTCCCTGGGTATTGCGGCGGTTCCACGCATAAGACATCTGGCCCTGGAACTGTAAGTCAGAGTATTCTGTGGATGCGGATGACGGGCTCACATACCCCAGCGAAGGACAGATTCCGGCCTGTGACGAGCCCACTGAAGGACATGTCGACGTTGATGCTCATGTTGAACCTGAGACTGTTTCCGCTCGACCTTCTTTGTTGTGTGTTGACGTCTTGGCGGCCGTGCATTGTGGTTTGCTGGTGGACTGTTCTGGTGCCGCGGGTTGTAGTTCTGTTATCTCCTTGCGGTTGTTGGGTAGCTATCCAGTGCGTGGTTTCGGATCGAGTTTGGGTAATAGTATACGGCGATGGCGATGCGTCCTTAACGGCGCGGCCAGTTGATCTTCTTGTTAACTGTCGGGGTGGTAGTGATTCCACGCTATCGTCTGAATCGCCGGATTCCTCTTCTGATGTTGAATCTTCGTCGTCGTCTGATAAGTAGACGCTTTCCGCATCGTCATCGTCGTTTTCCTCCTCATCTGACGATTCGGCCCTCTTGAGATTCCGCTTGGGTGCTGGTACCACCGTTTCCGGCTCTTCAATCTCGTCTGGCCGTCGAGGGGCGGATGAGGCTACTGGTTCGGCTCGGTTCTTGTTTTTTTGTAATGGTTTTGTATCATCTGAAAGATCTTGTGGACTCGTCCTCGATGGGTTTGCTGGTACTGGTGTATCTTGATGGGATGGAGGAGCCATGGTGATGATAATGGTGGTGGTTCCTTAGATGTGTATGGCCATGCAGTGATGATTCAAAGATGAAGTTGGGATTCCGGACGAAATCAGGTTCTACTAGGTTTCTGGCAATTTCTACTGCAGGCTCCCATCGCCCTTGTGGTACAAAGGCTGTCAAAGGTTCGTCATCATGTCATGCCCGTGAGAGGCGAATCGGCCGATGGGTGGTTTCCCCGCGACAGCAAACAGGGTTGGATCCTGGGCGAGTGACGTCGCTCACCACCGGATTCCACCACATTGGATGGTGTGGATGGGCGGTTGGTTACAGTATCGAGCCTCGGCTTTGACTTTCGATTCGCTCTGATGGGTTTGTAAACGGGCTTGTCTGGGTTACTAAGTTATGATGGGGCCTGGTTTTTATCGCTGAACTTGACAAAGGCAAGTTGGATAGTCGAAACATGTGCAAGTTGAGTTGATCAGTTAACCACGTGTATACCATGTAGAACCAGGCTCTGCAGTTATAGTAAGATGGCTCCGCAGTCGGTGCTAGATCTTCCGGCAATTGGCACATTTCAACCACCTTTTGCATCATTATAGATATCTTAAAATCCACTAAATAACCACGCTCAAGACCCCTCTTGATTTAACTACTCACTGACTCAGCAAAAAGTTGAGAGTACATGCATCGTTGATTCTTGTTCGAGAAGCTGGGAATTTTCGCGGGAGGCGTTCACGCTACGTGAACTTGAGCGTGAACTCGAGCGATTGGCTTACCCTGAACTAATCGTCACCAACTCAGTGGCATCCAACAACCTAATCTTTTATGTTTTCCTAAGCAAACCAAGACAATAATCTATAACAAAATGTCCAATCCCGATACTGCTGCTGCTGCTGCTGCTGCTGCTGCTGCTACCGCCAAGATCGGGCTACTGTCCGTCGGTGATATGGGTGTTGGCATCGCCCGACTCCTCATCGCTCATGGCTTCACCGTCGCAACAAACTGCGCAGGCAGAAGGTGAGACATGACATGGCACATTGCGTGAGAGCTGCCATCAACTGACCGACCCCCCCAGCCAAGACACAATTGATCGTGCCCAAGGAGCAAAGGTAGAGCTGCTCGAGTCTGATGTTTCCCTGGTGCAGCAGTGCCCAGTCATCCTCTCCGTCGTGCCTCCGCGCGATGCAGAGGCCACGGCTCAGCGCATCGTGGATGCATTGTCGCAGTCAGAGAGAAAAGAGGACCTATACTTTATCGACCTGAACGCGGTTGCACCATCAACCACCAAATCCATTGCAGCGCTCCTCGCCGAATCGAAAGTGCCTATTCGATTCATCGATGGATGCATCATAGGTGGTCCTCCACACCCGCCATGTTTCCCCGATGCCGAATCCCAGGCCTCGTCGAGAAGCAACGGCTACGCCGGCTGGTATCGCCCCCGGCTTCCCATATCGGGCCCGGATTCTCTGTCGTCGCTGCCTTACGGCGACAGCCTCGGCTCGGTGCTGAACATGCATACCATCTCGAGTGACATTGGCGCCGCCAGCGGGCTCAAGATGTGCTTCGCCGCCCTGTCAAAGGGATACATCGCCATTGCCACGCAGTCGTTTACAACGGCCCACAGCCTCGGCGTCGCGGGAGCTCTCCGGGAGGAGTTGGCCAGGACCTTCCCTACGCGTCTTGCCCACACCGAGAAGAGCGTGTCGGGAATGCCGCCCAAGGCGTACCGCTGGGTCAGAGAAATGGAAGAGATTTCCCGTACGATGAGCGAGGAAGGGGGGTGGGGGAAAGAGCTGTTCGAGGGTGCCGCTGGCGTCTATAGAGAAATAGCGGAGAATGAGGTGTTGGGTAATGAGAAGGTCGGCAAGAGGACAAGGGGGATGACGTTGCAGGATGTTGCTGCCGTGGCGGCAGAGGGACTACAGAAGAAGCGGGAGTCAAACTGACGAGCTGACAGTGTATGTATCCATCAAAGGTAGACTCGACAATGTCCGGATTAAGGGGAGTGTTTATACATCTTTCTGTGAAGGCCTTGCTGATGAACTCGATCGTATAGCCCGTCAACTAAGCTGGTTGTTGTTTTCGAGGAGCGTAGTGAAATCCTGATAGTGATATCGGAATTCTTTTTCTTTTTTTTTACAACTTCATGCCACCCGTAATCTCTCCTCGAGGAGACATGATCCTCGGGGAGGCGTGAGGCGCGATTTCTACTGGGTTGTCACTACTGTTGACTCTGCATCGTACGCATTCTTCACATTTCACGTCACTTCGGCCCGTTGTTTTTGATGATTTCAACTCTCTTCCATTGATTTCAACCATCTTGGTCAAGAGGAAATGTGTTCAATTTGAGCAATAAGTTTTGTTGAGGCTTGATTGCGTACGCAATGCAGTTACAGTCTTAGTATTGATTTGAGTTCTGCAATGCAAGGCATTAGGTATGATGCCTTTTTAACTGGGGAAAACATTGGGATTTTTTCTACTGGGCTGCCTGTTGGCATAGAAAAAGGCCAAAAAAACCAAGACACAAGGTTGAATACTGCATCGCGTACGGCCATCATTGACACAATGCCTTCCTGCCTTAACCCAACTCTGTGCAAGATGAACACATTGCCTTCTAGCTAGCTGAAGAGTATAAGATCCCTCTTCCTCTTCCTCTTCCGTGGTCAACAAGTCAAATCAAGACCACTTAAAGTCCCCTCCGTAAAAATGGCCCCTTTTCGTTGCTCAATCCAACCAGATCGAATATATCATACCTTTGAGTACAACTATGACTTCCGATATTAATGAAATCCGATATGGACTCTGATAGCGATATCGGAAGTCGTGGTTATACTCAACGGTATGATATATTCGATCTGGTTAGATTGAGCAACGAAAAGGGGCCATTTTTACGGAGGGGACTTTAAGTGGTCTTGACTTGACTTGTTGACCAGACCACTTAAAGATCTCCTCCGTAAAAGTGGCCCCTTTTCGTTGCTCAATCCAAC
>JABFFE010000600.1:0-22122 GCA_013623625.1 Fusarium setosum | reverse complement strand
CGAATCCCCGCTGTTGTATGTCTTTTGCCATTCTTTTTGTCTCTATGAAAACCGTTGTGATGTCGTAACCCTACGTTTTTGTGAATTGACCTCCATTTTTGCCAGATTTCTCCTTAGTATATGCGCTAAGTAGTGGCATGGTGTTCAGCTGGCAATGAAAAATCAAATTGCAATAGCGCGTGGCAACGAAGGGACAAAGAAGCGTAGTTGTAAACTCTGCCAGCACACTGATCATAGGTAGCCCGGTGACGCCTCGACGCTCGACAGGATTTGGTCAGACGCCGTGAAATGAGAATAAAAGGCCAAAGATTAGAAAAGCCAACTATGATTGTGTCGTTCTAGTTCGATAGTGTCTGTTTTTCGCGATTTCACGCTTGTTCAGGATCTAACAAGACCATCCACCCCCTCTGTTCAAACCCTTGTAGGAACATTTCGGCTTCCTTTAAGCCTTGCCCCTGGCATTTTCTTCAAACCATATGAATGTCTCATGCTCCTGCCACACCTTGTCCTCTTCCAACGACATGAAGCTACTGGCCTCAACTGGGGTCTCGTCGATCCGATGCTCTCCGGAAGCCAAAGCGTGTTCGGCATTGTTTAAGCGGGTAAACATTGCCGTAACTGGTACCAAAGTATCCGTAGGTGCTCTATTGTCTGGAGTCAAAGTAAAAAGCATTAGCGCGATATCAGACTTATATTGAGCATTTTGCTCTCCAGATGAAGTTCAAGGTAAGAACTGTGAGCTTCGTTTCAAGTCCTCATCCCAAAATGCTTCCCCTCACCTCCAAAGAGGCTCTTGAATTCTTCACTAGGGCCGGGGTGGACTTGGCCATTCCTTTGAGCACAATCTTGATTCGCTCGATCAGAAAGTTCTTGGCCATGATAAAATCCCCAACACTTCCTATGCATGATTCCGGCCACCGCTTTTCGGATGTCTTCGAATCCTCTGGGTCGTAAGACGGCTCTAGACTTACGGAGACAACAATATCGTTCAGCGTGATAAGTCTGGCGAAAGGTTGAGAAGGCGTATGGTGGTAGTATCTCTGTAGTTGCCGCGCGCCTGTTTTAAGTATTTGCCTCCTGCGCTAGGCAGATGGGGGAACGCAGGTTCACAAAAAGTCATGGTTCACAGAGCGGATCTGAAATCCAGCATGAAGGATATAAAATGGATGAACGAGAAAGAATGTTATCAAGAACGTGAATAAGTGCCCGGGTTTAATTTTAATTACCTAGCCAACTTCACTCGTCTGCGACTGGGTTGCTCTTTTACGTGCCGACTTGTTCTCGGTATGCATCTCCGCCTCTTCTGCAACAATGGCCACGTCTGGAATAGCAACCTTAAAAGTTGTGGAGGTAGTCACCAATGAAGTTGTTACCAAGCTTCAACACAGTATCGGCAATCTCGCCAGCACCGAAGACCTTGGCGAGGTCCTTGGCCCACGGAGCAACCTGGCCTTGAATCGTAGTGACCATGAAGCGGTGCTGTACATCCCAGTCAGCATGCATATCTATTCACACCCAATTTGACCCTCACCTGGTAGGGCTTGTTGTCCTTGTCGTGGAGGGCAACCCAGCGACCATCCCCGTTCTTGTTCTTCTGGCCGTACTGGAACCGGTCGGAGATACTGACGATCCAGGAGCCTGAAACTCGTCAGAAAAGGGCTTCAAGGGCTGTTGCGAGAGATGTTGACTTACTACCCTCCTTCCTAACACCAGGGAGTCTGCCGATGTAGTCATTGCTAGCCTCATCTCTGTAAAAGCGGTCTTGGACGTAAAGAAGAACGTCGACGTTGCCCTTAGACTGATTCTGCGCCCTGACGATGTAGTAGCGGGCAGTCCTGGTTCGTAGTGACTGAGACCAGGAGAGTTCCTGGACAGCCCGCTCAGACTCAGGGGTCCATGCAGGGACGATAAGGACATTTCCTATCTCAGGGAAAGACATGATGAATATTAGAGGTCGTGATAGAGAGTGAATGGGTGGAAGAGTGCAGAATTGTTGGTGATTGAGTGCTTGGATGTGTTTGTTGTGATCATAAGAAGATCAAGGGGAGTAGGAGGACCATGGGCTTTAAGTAGTCTCTTGATTGAGTGCTTGAGAGCATTCTCTCATGTCGAAACGGGCACTGTCGGCCGGGGTGAAGTCAGCGGATAGGCGATCCGAAGCTCATCTGAGACAGGTCCACGGTGATGCTATACTCGTTGGACCCAGGCAAATCGCTCCAGGAGCTCGGTATCAATAACGGCAACAATTCGTCCACAGTGTCTTGGTCCATAGAGTGATTCATAACCCTCAACAAGCTCCCATGGTAGAGTTGTATCATGGTAGCATGGAAGAGGGCATCCAGCTCGCCACAAGCACCAGAGGCGCTGGCCGAACATGGCCTCGACCTCGCATGTCTCAGCCGTCCCATTTCCTCAGTCGGTTCACATTGCATCTCCTGCCAACCTCCAAAGAGGCTTGGACGCCACATTCATGATGTGCCGCCTCCGAGGGAGGCTCTGGAGAGCCTGCCATGGCAGAGGAGTCAGCTCCGATGCACGTCACTGATTACCTTGATCAGGTCATCTCACTGGTGAGTAAGTGATAGTCCTTTCACTATTTCCGCCTCCCATGGCGCAATGTCACTGCAATACTCCAGGAGAGCATGAGTTTTCTGAGCCCGGAGGCTGGCTGTGCCTGAAACACCACGCGCTAATGCAGATGGACGCCCCAATTACTCCAGTTTTGACTCCACTCACGCGTTTTTTCCAACCAGGAATGCAGGCTTGAGACACCGTGATACAAGACTCAAATTGGCCACCATCCTGTTCCGTGGCAATGGACCTGAACCGGGTATAGCTGGCAGCAGTGGCTAGCTGGTGTCCCCAATGTTGCCCGTGTTCCGAGACACGGGCGCTACCAGCCTATGGGGAATTGGGGTGCTCCGTCAAACTACGACAGTATGTTGTCACTTCAACAGCCAAGAAAAGGAGCCTGCTCGAATGCGCGAAATTTCATTGTGATCTACCAGAGCTGGCTGATCCAGGCCCACTGAGATACTTGACTAGTACATAGGTACTATCTGAACGGTACTTATGCAATGTGCACGGCAAAAGCAACATCAAAATGCTCTTCCTGGTCTAGAACTCTTGAGACTCAGCGCCATGTTCATGCTTTTTAAACTAGTTGAAGCATTTGTGACTGTGGCTAGCTGGCGATGCCATCCTTGATGCTCTTGCTCAGACTCTCTGCGTTGATAGCACGTTGTTAACTTTCCAGTAGAAATATGGGATTTTACAACTCCCGCATCGGCCGTGAAAAGCCGTGGTGACCTTGTACGGCTGGTTCTCTGGTATGTGACTGGGCCAGCTAAGTATTCATACGACCTTGCCATAGTTCACGTCGGATCATCTGAGGGTCTGAACTGAAAGGGCAACATTGTTGAATTGGTTAATACTGTGAGCACACTTCTAGACCATCGCCATCACGCGACAACCAAGTCCTGTATCCCCCTTACTTAAACGAGGCTAATTCTAGGCGTCAGTGGTAAAGTGGCGGGGAGTTTTCGTTCCTCTACTTGCATATTTAAGCAGACATTCATCTCAATGTCGGGACAATAATCTAGACCTATTCTAACTCCGTTTCTGCTGACGCTAAAGACATCACTAAGGAGGCAAATTCTAGAAGCCTTGACATGTTAGACTCATTGGACCCAGGTGTCAGTGGGTCAGATTGGATGCCTTCAAGGATGTTTACGCCCATGGATGCGTGCCGTAGCTATCACATAACTTTATAAGTCTTTTATGGCAAACTAAATGCATATATACACTGGTCAGTGCCTGGGAGTATATCACTATAATCGACACGGGCTTGGGATGCCACTTTCGATAAGAACATCGCGACTACATACAATGAATAGCGTGGAAAAAACTTCAATGAGCAAAATCAATGAACACAGCCGATTATCTCTAGGTGTGTCATATAGCAGTGCCGGCGGAAAGCCATTTTGGACTCGCAGTCGCGTTCAGCCCATTCCAGGGGCCCCAGTCCCACCGTGAAACTTACCAGACGATCAGTCTTGCTATGATTTCTTTTGCAGGATCGTCTGAGACACGGTTCAATAATGTGGCTGACAAGAACCGCCTTGGAATCGTCCCGCTTGCCACGTACCAATACAGTGCCCGCTAACGACGCATGCAATCCTAGGAGGCTTCAAATTCGCACAGGAGAGGGCCGAGCCATGCTCTCGAGCGAGGGATCTACCACATGAATGGCCAATAAGTAGGACAAAAAAGAAAGAATTCCAACCAGATTGAGTGGAACGGGCTACGTAAGAAAGACTGAAACTATCGATTCACAGACTGGAGAGTCGTCTTGTTAGTGTCTGGCAAAAGAGCTAGCATCTGGATGTTTAGGATTCCTTTTCCCAGAGAGGGGTGAGAGACTGATGGAGCTAGCGTCGGAGGAAAATGCCAAGTCCGGGAAGCTCTACAGGCGAAACGAAACCATGGAGGGTCATCAGGAAACAGCAGGGAGAGCGTGGCTGGCTGCCATCAGGTCTTGGAAAGTAAATCAATTCCAGAGTGGCGGGTGCTCTCAGTGAATGCATAACTTCCTATCCAGGGACACAAGTATAAGAGCGCACGATTCCATCTCAAACGTCTCTCACTACACATCACCTCTTCACTCTTCTGCAACAACCCCAACAGCTGAATCCGACAACTCTCGTATTCCAGAATGGCCTTTGCTCAGCTTGCAACCCCCTCTACTGCTTGGAGGCTTGACCTCCCAACTTCGACTCGGCCAGCCGAGACGGCCTTCTTCGCCGCTGAAGGATTTCAGAAGGAGTCTGAGTCCATAATTGGACAGAATGGTCTCGCTTCATTTGATCTCGCCGCCCGTCAAGATGCCGGCATGTCCCGTTGTAAGTGCCACAAGACTCCTACTTGATACTCCGGCTAACTCTCACAGCCATCGTCAAGATCGAGTCGCGATTCGAGAACAAGAAGACAGGCCATTCGATCTGGAAGATTGGCACTGGATGGCTCATCCGCCCCGATCTTCTCGTCACAGCTGGAGACGTTGTGTATGACGCCGAGTATCAACTCGGTGCCGCTACGCAGGTGAAGTGCTACATCGGCTACAGCGTGCGCACCTCTTCGGAGAACCCGCAGATTCAGCCACGATATGGCCAGCGCGTTGTGACTTCGGCCGAGTGGGTTGGTGGATCTGACAGGCGCTCGCGAGACATTGCCTTTATCCAAGTTGCGGAGCCATTTTCTATTGATATTTGCTCTTGCAAATCGGTCGACGATGTCAAGATTGACACTCCGGAGCCTCTTCCAGTGCCTCAGCCTGAGGGTATGTAAACGTCAATGCTCGGCACTGCTGTGCTAACATGGGTTTTAAATCAGCCGAGCCTACTATTCCTCTCGTCCCCGAGATCGATGAGAAACTCCAGCTCCCGGTCACGCAATGCACTGGTTGCAGTGGCAATTCTGGTATTGTTCCGGTCGAGCAGCCCGCGGTTGAACAACCACCCGTCGAACAACCCTCGATTGAGCAACCTCCGATCGAACAGCCCGAGATCCAACCAGAGACCAGGCATGATGACGCAACCCTGACGATTCCATCCGTCCCTACTGAGACTGAGGAAGATTTTGTCAGGGTCAAGACCAACGAACATACCCCAGCAAGCTCAGTTGCTGATACAAACAGTGAGCTGGACCTCTTTTACGAGACGCTCATCACCGTCTCCAAGGTCGACACCAAGTCTCTCGGCATTTCTTCTCCCCTGCTGGGCTCGGTGGGCCAGTTTGTTAGCATCGCAGCAGGATCTTTGCTGGGCTACGTTGTTGGGGCTGAGTCTATTTCTACCGGCGAATCGACCAAGCTTCCTGGTGTGCCTGAGCGTGCATTGCTTGCTGAAGCTGCGCTGGAGGCGGTCCTGGCTATCGAAGAGTCCCCGGAGCTAGATGAGATCCTAGAAAGCATGAAACAGAACTGGACAGCCAACGCCCCCAAGGTTGATCAAGTTGCGGGTCTGTTGTCCTCCTACCTCGCTGAATCCGCTCTGGACATTACGACCTATCACATGTCTGAGATCAACGAGAAGATCGGGGGCTCTAAGACCCACAAACGTCGAGCCCTAGGTATCAGACACTTCCCGGGCAGTGGCATCAATGGAAGCGGTACGGACTTTGTCAAGGGCCTGTTTGGGCCAACTCTTCCTCTCGCTGGCAGGGAAGATGTTTTTTCCTCCGTGGGCCCTGTCCTGCGAAGTGCCGTGTCGGCACTTGAGCAGCTTGTCTCTCAGGCTGGTCAGACTGCGATTGCTGAGCGTGTTCCCAAGCTGTTGCAAAAGGTCGCCCGCGGCAGCTCTGGGTCTGCGTCAGTTCCCACTGCCACTGACGATGAGGCAGCCCGGATTCTTCTTCAGCGCGCCATCATGGCGGATGCTGCCTACCAGGCGATTTCAGTCCTCTCGAAGGAGAAGCTCGACGCCCTGAAGCTTGTCCCTCTTGATGTAGTCACAGTTGAGGTAGAGGGCATCTATGATTTTATCAAGAGGGTAGTTCAGAAGATCGGACCCATTGCTCTGCTTCCTGCCAAGCATGTTGTCAAGAAGTTCACGCTGATCCTCATCGACGCCCCTGCAAAGCCTGTCCCGGAGCCTCAGCCCGTTGAAACCATCAGTGTCAAGACTTCCACGAACAAGCTTGTCCTCCGAGATAGACTACATGGAACAAAGTCTTCAGTTCGAGTAAGTGGTCTTTGAACCAAGATAGTTAGTTTACATGCATTGACAAGATAACTATAGGTCTTGTAGGGGTCAAGGGCCCTTCTAACTCGATTGAATGACCAAAAGCTTTAACCTGGAACCGGCCACATCCGGATATTCCCTTTGTCAACGTCTTTTTGAGTTTCACAGTTTACGCTCTTTCGTCACAAATTATGATGAACCAGGGTTGAAGAATTCGGCCCCGAGTTTAGAAACAGCCACATCCGAGCTTTCATTCCCTTTGTTTGCAACGCGACTTGTACCCTCAATTTGTACTACATCATTTAGTAATAAACCATTATTAGAAATAGCTCGCCTATCTCGCTGATAACAGCTCGCTAGATGCTGTGAGGTAATGAGTTGGCCTGGCACATCGGACGTGGTTATGTTTGTACTTGACCACTCTCACACGACCCTCGCGGTCACCTGGGGTAGAAATTCTTGGCTAATAAAAGTGCTATTACCTTGGAGGAGCATATAAGATGCGTAGTCAACAACTGAAATTTTTCAACGCCTTGCTTTCAACACGCAGAGGGGCAAACTTCGGCCCACTACCATCGGGGCCCTATACTGATGATTTTGTTGATGTCACGGTAAACTCAACCTCCTTTATAATCCCCTGCTCCTTCTTTCGGCAAGGTATAATCTCCTCGGAACTGGCTTCATCAGAGTGAAAGAAAACGCTGCGGCCGCCATCGTTGACGCTGCTGTCTCCTGTTTCCGATCGTCTCGACTGTGCCTGATGACTTCTCCAAACAGAAATATCCGCTGTATCACCAAGCATGATGCTCCCCGGCTCCGGACCACTCTTCTGGTTACTGGAGCCACTAGTCGACAACCAGGTACCAAGGATTGGTTTGAGCTTCAGCCGTAGCCATCCCCATGTCATGGGCAAGTTGGATGTTACGAGGGCAACGAAGGACTCTCGGACGGCCCAAGACGCCGACTCTAGGGCCCCGGTGGCAGGGTTCTGAAGGAGAAGGGTTAGAACTGTGTTGCTAAAGACAATGTGAAGCCCAAGCTATGAGTAGCAACCCACCTTGAGGATTAGAATACACCGTAGCAGACCGGCCACCATGACAAAGATTCCACCGGAGAAGAGTAGAATCAAGCCTATCTTTTTGGCCTTTGCAATCTGAGCTGCCCAGAGCATAGGAATTGGTATGAGGAGAAGATAACAGTCGGTCGAAATATTGAGGGTTACAACCACAAAGATGTAGACTCTTGAGGCAGCGGACTGGCAGTGATCTGAGAAGCCTTGGTTAGTGTTTCCTCCACACTACTTGCCATACTGTAGAGGAGGGCATGAACAACATGAGAAAATAACTCACTTCCGGGATCAGGATTGATTTGCCATAGATGATGGAACGGTCGGCAACTGAACAAGAGAGAACAGAGGACGGCAAAGTAGGTAACGACAATAATAACAAATCCTGCATAGATGCGAGCCTTGTATGCGGGTAGGCCTGCCTTGGGACGTATTAGACACGCTGGAGTCTCAAAAGAAAGGATCGAGACGAGTTTTACATACAGTCAGCCGCAAGTAGAATGAACACAAGGCGCTCTTGATCAACCAAAGAACAGCTGTGTACATGAGCCAGCCCGTAACCTGGACCTTCGAACCAGCCACCCTCCATGCATACTCTGTGCTATCGGGATCGAGGGCAGCGCGTTGAGAGGGAGTCATGTTGCTGTTGCTAAGTCCAAAGTAACGCGCTCCAACAAGATATGCCATGCTCGTCTCGATCGAAAACGGAATGACGACGAGAAGCATCAAGTGGTCATCGGGGGCAAGGTTACGGATGCCGACCTGCTTTATCCGGGCATATGTGCGAAATAAGATGACGCAGACGCTTATGCCGAACAGTGACAAGGCTTCGATGGTGAAGGTCTTTACTGCTGCATCGGCCATGGTCACGGCGGATAGGGCAGCGAAAGGGGACGCGGAGGTGAGACGATACAAGGCTACAGAAGGGCGGAGAGGAGGTTACGATCATTTATCGACGCTTGCCAAACCTTGTTCAATGCCTTCTCCGCGTTTCAGCCTCCTCGCTACGTGAACTGACAGCCACGCCAAGGTCTCGTTCTTCATGTCCCGCCCAAAAGCCAAGGTGGTCCCATAAATGAATATACGTGGCCGACATTGACGCCTATAAAGCCTCGCGCACAGCCCGATTCAACTTCGTGGGTCGCTACGTCGCCAACAGACCACGCAGACGCTACCGTCAAGTTCTCGGTGGATCGGCACCGCGTCGATCTAGTAGGAGTCCGGCCCGATCGGGGTTCGAGCTGGAAGCCTGGACTGGCGTACGAGTCAGTCGGCGTTGGTTGGCACCCGGAAAGGTCCGAGCACTTGGTATTAAACGCTTCAAACCCCAGCTCAACCGAGCAGCCACTTTGTGGTTGTATGGCCCACAACAGCTGTCACGTCTGCAAGGCAAAGTTAAAGTCGCCCGATGTTTACGTCTCCTGGAAAGGAAAATGCCACCACCCTTAGCGGCTACCAAAACTGGAATTGCATTGCAAGGAGATTGTTGAAACAACTCTCCTCTCGCAACTATCTCAGTCTTGGACTCATGATTCTACAGACGTGAACGGAGGTCAAGATGATTCGAGGATGGTTGACAACCTAAGGCATTTATTCAAGTACCATTATTGGGACTATAACCAATTGTTTCTGGTCCAGCATGTCGTGTCCCATACTCGCCATTGACGTTATTATCCAGCCAAGTGTGGAAAATTATCAATTAGCATTCGCTTTAAGCCCTGACAATCAATCCAACAGGCATCATCAATCCTGCTGGCCTCCATTTTATCCGGGACATATTGAAAGAACTTTGGTGCGAATGGGCTGCAAATCCGGTCTATCATCTCAAAAGCCAACCCTTCCTTGCATGCAGCTATGGTTATTGTTGGTCTGTACAGCTCCACCTCACCCCTGTCGGAGCAGGGCCTGAAGCTTGGGTTGATGGCTATACGAAGACGAGTCAAGAGAAACTGCCGGAGAAATACAATTTAGCTGCCAACTGGGCCACGAAGAATAACATCACGTATGTGACAGGGGTGAATGCTGCATTCTTCTTGGGGTTCGATTTTGGGAAATTCTGGCTAGCACGTAGCCCAGAAGTGGACAGACAGGATATCTGGGATGCTAGAAGGAAGAACCTTTTTGTCTAAAAGTTCTTGCTTGTATCTACAAATGGCTTAGATAAGAAAGGGAGGGATGGTTTAGGATTGTCTTCTCCCAAGACATCGCGTATCCCCATTAGGGGTTAGCTAGAATTATTTAGGCACCGCGGTGAAAGTGCTGAAAGTTATATGCGTTGTTTTAACTTTCAAGGCCATTACAAAGAATATGAAATCGAGTATTAAGCCAGGACAAAGGTTCACCATGTTGCTTATACAACGCTCTCTGGGCGACACTCCGGCCGATCTATATAGCGAGATATCTTACCCTTGTAGTCTAGCCATCAAGAAGGAGCAGGAGCGCGGATAGATAGCGGCCCCCAGGCGGTTAGATAAGGGCCAAATCCACGTGCTTGGAGTCTAGCGCGGCTAGTAGCCTGATATACGAACAATACGACATAGGTTCACCTTACATCTGGTGTCGAAACACAGTGCTGACGCGGCTGAGTCGGCTCAATCGGCTTGACCTATGGGGCTGCATGTCGTAAATGCAGTGGCGTGGACGGTCATTTTCACGTTGTCAACCTGGCAAGACGGGCTCCGCGGGCATCCGGGTGCATAGCACATGAGCCCATCTGCTTCATAGGCAACTTGGCTGTGGTCTATATAATTCAGCGTTTTCTCTGCCGTAGGTCGAACAATAAATCTTCCAAGTCATTCACCGGTTTACCACAAATTCAGACTTACTTCTTGACGAGCTACAAAATCCTTCTCTCAGCTCAACCAAATCTCCCTGAAGGAAAATGGCCACCATGCAAAAGATTTTTCAAGGCTTTGAGGAGCGATTTGCGAAGCACCAAGAGAACAAAAACTCTTTGGCCCACGGCGCCGCCCTCATCCAGGGAGATATATCACCACTGCACGAGGCGCGAATTCCAGTCCTTGACCAGGGATTCCTCCATAGTGACCTAACCTATGACGTGCCCGCCGTGTGGGACGGAAGACTCTTTCGCTTCGACGACCATCTAGACCGGCTTGAGAGGAGTTGCAACAAGATGCGTCTTAGGCCCCCAATGTCCCGAGATGAGATCAAGCGGGCCACCATCGACTTGATTGCAAAGACGGATATCCGCGATGCCTATGTCCAGCTCATCGTCACCCGGGGCCTACGCTTCATCCGCGAGCCTTTCCCCAGTGACACCCCTGAGAATCACTTCATATACATCTTGATTATGCCCTACGTTTGGGTGATGCCTCCGCAGCTGCAGCCATATGGTGGAGAGGCGATCATAACTCGCACTGTTCGCCGTGTCCCCCCTGGCGCCATCGACCCAACGATCAAAAACCTCCAATGGGGAGATTTTATCCGAGGGCTACTGGAAGCTCAAGACCGAGAATCTCAGTATCCCTTCCTGACGGACGGTGACGGAAATATTACTGAAGGCGCCGGTTACAATATCGTATTCGTCAAGGGCGGTAAGCTCTACACTGCGAGGAAAGGTGTTCTCGAAGGCATTACGCGTCAAACTGTCTTCGATATTGCTCAAGCCAATGGGATACCGGTACAGCTCGACGACGTCCCTACTAGTTTGGCATACGAAGCAGATGAGATTTTCATGTGCACAACAGCAGGAGGCGTGATGCCTATTGTAAAGATCGAGGGACAAGCTGTAGGCAACGGCGAAATTGGCCCTATTACGAAGTTGATCTGGGACGAATACTGGGCCATGCACTACGATCCGAAATACACGATTGACATCGAGTATACTTCGTAGAGCTGTAAGCCGTTCTCGACAGGGCTCGGGGAGGATGAGGTTATAAGAGGCTTCAGTGGATGTGCATGTAGTTCTCGTTGTCGTTCTCTGACGTTCATTACTTGTCTACTCATATCTAATGCAAACTGGGGTATCGGGCAATTCGTCATTCCAACAGGAATGGAGATGGCTTTATACACAACTCTCAGTTGAATTCAGCTGTCTTGCCTTAGAGTGCACTGAATGTGACATCATACTTGGCAATAGCCAGATATAACCCATAAGGCCCATACATATGTGAATCGGAATCATCCCATAGTCGTTCCAGCAAATTACAGGCTCTGATATTGTGGTTCATGCGGAACCTTGACTCACGTAGACTCCGCACAAGAAGTTGCTGCTGGTCTTGTCGTACGGTACAAGACCCAGCCATTAGAAAGGGCCACATGAGAGCAGCTGACCATTGAGTAGGGCCTATGCGAGATCCAGCATCGAAAATGGCATCGACGTGGCTCTGGAACTGGGAGACGATCTTTGGATTGCAGATGGATGATCCTTGCATGGCTGCTATCAGGTATATTTCGAGGCCACGCTTGAGAATGTCGGACGCTTGGGCTACGTAGCCGTCGTAATCAAGCAGTTTTTGTGATGTTTGGCCACCATCCACATGCCGGGGAGAGAATATCCAGTTATCAACCTGCCATCTCAACTTATCATGCAACTCAACGCAACTAAATGAAGGATACTCAATGCCAGAGTCCTGTTCATTTAATCGTTGACTAAAGAGAATAGATACCTGAGGTATGAGCTCAAAAAGACCATCAAGGCCAGCGAACATGATGCCGAACGTTTTATAGGAGCCAAGACTGCTGAGTGAAGAGGTGAGGAGGTCTATAGAGAATGTCCGTTGATCAATGTGACTGTATGGCGTGAGGCAGTTGGCGACAGTCAGGTAGATATATAACTCGAGGCAGAACCCAAAGTGAGCCTTTGAATCACGACTTAGGGGCTCTAAATGTTGGCGGCTCAGCACCTCGACGATGATTTCACGACTGGCAAAAAGATGTCGGAAAAAAGCGCCTTCATTGGCATTGATCCCTGAGATGGGCTGGTACATGCAGAGACAGACTGTCAGCATAGAGCAGAAGTGAAAGAAATAAAGAGACTGACCTCGAAATGACACAGCATCAGGAGAATCATGAGCAAGCGGACGAGCTTGTCAATATGCGATGTTTCTATCTCGGAGAACTCGACCCGCATCAAACGAATGAGGATACTGTAATGACACAAAGTTGCCTGCTGAATAGCTTGGCAGGATGAGTTCTGGAAATCCATGTGTGCGCCACTGAGAGCCAGAAGACTGTGCATGAGTAGATCGTCAGTCGAGGCAATGGGCAGGAGATCGTTGATAAAGGCATTCTCCGTGATGGGCATAGGGAGCATTACAGCGGTGGTGGTGATGTAATGCTGGAGTAGTAGAGGAGATTCCTGGGTCAGGGTGCATGGTCGGTTGACATGTAGAAAGGAGCCCAACGAGGATCTCCAGATGCTGCCGCTAACGGGTTCGGATATGGCTGCCGGTGAAGCCGCAAGTGGAGTGTATGAAGGGTGTTGATTGCTTTGAAGAGACTTGGCCAAAAGGTAATCGAGCTGAAGCGGGGATGTGGGCGACGGCAGGGGTGAAGCAGATGATATTGGAACCACGGTCGCGCCGGCATCATGAGGCGTTGGCCATTTGCACGCAAGTTTATTCCGCCTGCAGCCGAGGCATTCTGGCTTTTCCTAATAGACACGGATATTAGATTCATTACATCGAAGACTGAGATGCCTTGCTCTTGTTCAATGAGGACATATTGCTCTACCCATGCCCACATCAACGCCGATATCGTGGCAGGGCCTACAAGACTGGCGAACAAGCAAAGAAAAGGCGCATTGAGGAGACTGATTACACATTTAACCCTCACTTGCCAAGCCTTGTCAAAAGAAAAAGACAAATTCAATAAATTGATCACTCACTTCTCCACATCGCTTCTTGCGTTTCCGACACGTCAAGCACCCGTTCTTGGACCGCTTGAACTGCTTCCGGCGCCAAAGGTAGGGTCTTGAAGAGGACACACCAGTTGACTCGGACGGTCCAGGATCGGTGCTTAGTTGCGACGCCATGGCGATGGACCTGGCTGTTGCAGAGATGAGGGGGACGACAAGACAATGTGAGCCAAGATGGCTTCTGATGCCGTCAATCGGACACGCGTTCTCTTATCTAGCCGCTTATCGAAGCGCGCTGATGCACTTTACAAAAGACCCAATAGTAATATTCCGCGTGGCCGGATCATGTTATTCCCCCGTCTCCGTCTTACTGAGGGTCCCGCGGATGCCGAGCAGTAAGCAACGCTGCGCATGGGTCGGATTCATTATCCAACAACAAGGGCATTCACCAGAATTAGAAGAGTGGCTCCGTCCTCTCTAACTCGAACTGTCATTGGTCCTGCACATGAACGTCCACTACCCGTGAGACATGCATCCGCCGCCCCTACCCTGTGCAGGATTGTGAACAGTCGAGACCTTGTATTATTACACTCGACTACTCTGATCCGTCTAATTGAGGGTGGTAGAGTTATGATACCAATCACCCTCGACTAAGTTCCTTGCCCTCATTCTACCTTCAGATTAAGCATCGGCTACTTTTCTCACTCTCAATTTTTTGCATAGCGTTAATTAGTCTGGCCTTATATTCTCTGTATAACCGATCTGATACGAGGGGATAGAGAAGACACGACCCATCATTTCAAGGGAGCAGCTAGCCTCCCCCCCCCCCCTTTTTTTAAAAAAAGAAAAGAAAGAAAAGAAAAGAAGAGACGTAGGTCGACATGTGGATGGTAGACCCTCTGGGTATGGTCACTGGGGAAAATACCTTGCATCAAGACCTTGCGCCACTCCTTAATTCCGCAACAATTAAACGGCCACTTTTTATGTATTCTGTAATTGGATCTTGGAATCTATAAGTTGCCCTTGGTAGGAAAGGGTTGAGCCGACTGGGGAGAGATCTTCACCGCGATCTGAATCTGATGGTCAGTCAACACCCGACATTTGCCTCTTTTCTCAGAACTTTTCTGCCACCCATCTGCAGAACCCCTGCTTGATACATCTATTGGATGGCGTGGCTCTCAGTTGTGGCTTTGTAGATCTTCCCGGCCGGAGCCTCCCCGCCACGTTAGTCACAAATGCCAGTTTTTCGGGATGACTGGAAAAGGCTGAGGGAACAACCAAATGTGCCGTTTCGCAATGTCTTGATAGTTGAGTTATACCCCCATGGCGGAGTGGTTACCGCCTGGAGGCCTTGTGTTCCCAGAGGCAGTGGGTTCGAATCCCGCTGGGGGCGACCCTGTTGAGGGGACCAAAACGCGGAGGAAATTGGTTGGGTTGTTGTGTTTATGGCCCTATTGGAGTTTTATAGGCTAATAAGGAGGGTTTTTGATTCGCTAGCCGGTTTTTCCCCACCTTAGGCCAAATTTCTTCTAATTATACGACATCAAAGGGCACTATTACTATGTGAGAATCAATATATTAGATGGATATTGTGTACCTGCCGAATAGTTAGGGAAGCTACGGAGCGATCTAAATTTAAATAGTTGAGTTATAGCGATGCATTACTAACCAAGTCGCAGCTATAATAATCTGGCATTGTTCATCTGCCTCATCTGCTCCCCCACGGCGATGCCGGATTCTAGCCTTGTTAGTCGCCCTCGCTCGGTGGCTACCTCGGCGATCGCCGGGACTCGGAGCTGACCAAGCACTGCACAGAAAACCGTGGGACCACTGGGAATCGAGGCCATGTTCCTAGTGTGGCGTAATCGTAGGCCGTCGTATTGGGCAGCCTGCTTTGTGGAGGCTTGGCGTGGGTCTGACTGAGTAGCTAAACTCACGGACTTACAAACTCAGGTTGGCTATGAAGTTTAGAGGAGACTCATCTTCGGTTCAGCCAGTTGGTGTTTTATCTGCATTATCTTTCTTGATTGCAATATTCTTCCCAACTGGTTCCAGGCATCCCAGGCTTGCTGATAAACCTATCTCACATTCTTTTTGCATCGTGGATGGACCATGTGAGACGCTAAGGACTCAGTTCGTGAAGACTGGTAAAACAAGTAACCCTCCCACATAACCCGAGTGCCATCTATTCAAACACCTCGCATCTAACTAGTCCCTGGCTTACCTTGCTCTTTTTTCTTGCGCCAAAGGTCGGACAGAGCAAATATCAACTCTCTCAAAAGCATCATCAAGAGAGTACCGACAAGGAACACTACCACAGCTACTACAAACACCAATATCACAACCGAAAACCAGAAAGACCCCAACAGAAACCTATCCCAATCTGGGCGTGCTGCAATTGCCACTTGCATAGCACTGAGGACCACGCTCGACATGGCAAACAGGAATAGAATAGGAGCAAAGTACCGCGAGAAATAAGCTGCGTACTGCCAAGCAGGTTTCTGAAATTGCCAACGCCTCAGAAACACCTTTCCCCAAAAGTTGAGCCGCGTCAGCCGAAGCTCTCCAAACTGATATCGTGGAGAGACGGCGTCATCCGGGATACTCCCAAAGTTGGAGATGAAGTTTGCAAATTGTGGCCATCGAATTTTTTGGGGTATCAGATGAAGTTCCTTGGCGAGTCGAAAATCTGATTCATGCCGCAGGAGGTAGTAGTACGTGCGCATGAATCCTCGCGCTGCCTGGGCGATTTCAAGACGATCATCTGATAGACATCCAGAGAAACAGTACTTCCAAAAGGCGTGCGAGAGAAGATATTGCGGGATGGGCTTTATAAAAACCCGGCTCTCATGCCACACAAGGTGTAGCTCTGGTTTCTCGGTGATGGTGATTGTGCGCCCGCGAACAATCTGGTCGTGAAGCTGTGAGATGTGGGCACTGGACTGTGTCGCTACGAGCCAAAGGTGAGGCGTCATGGTATTCAAGTCTTTTGTGAGCAGCTCGCTCCCGAGATGGCCAAAAACCGAGATGTCGTCAAGCGGAATCAAGGGCTGACCGGGGAGATATGCTTGTCTAGTGTTTCGCGCTGGTACAAGCCGAGGACAGCCGGGACGGTCCTCAACCGCCAGATCATGGCAGAGCTCGACGTTGGAGTCGAATGGGATATTGCGGTTGGGCATTTGGGCAAAAGAAAGAGTCGAATCAAGAGTAGAAGTAGAAAATAGGGTTAAAGTTCCTTTGCCTAGCTGCTGCTGTAATATTTCCAGAGTTTTCAGCTCGTCAGCAGCTCAAATCTGCCTTGGGCTGACTGAGATGAGTTCGCCCGATATGTAGGCAACTGCAAGCCACTGCAACTTGGCCAACCGCATGAACGGCAGTATTGTCATTTCCACCAAGGTGCAGTAACTTGCAGGCCTATGACGCCACACTGCTTAACTCGTCTGCGTACAGCCTCGTGCCAAGGAACTGGACTCCGCCAACTGGGTATCCAATGTCAGAAAGCCTAAGACAATCAAGAGGTGAATAGACTGAAAAAAAAAAGAACGAAGAGTGTTGATTGTAGAGAATACTATGAGTAGCCCCCTCGCAAAGTATGTGTCGGGTCTCGAATTATATAATGCGATCCGTCACGACATTTATTTTATTTTCTCAGCTACCATTGCTGTCCCGCTAGCCTCCTCATATTCTTCCAGCATCTAGAATAATTCTGATGTACCTCCGTATAGGGAACTCGGCCTGCTTGTTTGATACCTGCAGGATGATATGATATTCCATACCGTCTATCCCAGTGTACGGAAGCCAATGCTGTGCTGGCAGGTTGAAGAATCCGGGGACTTTACTATCAGGGATAGTGACCTCGACAGTAGGACCAAGAACAATGCCTTCGAACCCACAATCATTATTGGCCATCTTCCCAGCTGTGTCGGTCGTTTCCGAAACTGGCCGGATGGTGCATCGCGGCACCGCCTCAGCGCCGATCGGATGGTTGATGGTCGGCTCGGCGTACTGATACCACTGAAACTCCAACTGTGAGTTATCCTCGGGGTGGTCGGGATCATATGACTCTCTTGCGTCTAGAATAATAGTGTCGCCCGACTTGACGCTCCGTTTCATGAAGGCAGGACCTCTGTGGCCATCGACGATGGGAACTGGAGGGTGAGTCGCCGACCAAAAATCGGGCGTCAATGTCCAACGCATCCTTGAAACAAAGTCATTCTGATAATGGTCGCGCCAGCGACAAATGGTTGCTTTATTGTCCGTTCTCTTCGTACCATCGACATCAATGATGGTGTCGACGACGTCAGCGTAATGGGCGCTGCCGACGTTGATTGCCCTGTAACGACCACCCCAGCTTCCGAAATTCGGCCATTCTGGACTGCCTAGGCCGTTTTGGATGAGGTAGAGGAAAGTAGGTGTATCACCCTCCATGATGTGCATAGGAGTCGGATATACTGCTCCCAGTGGTCCCTTCTGAATGTGGGTTTGCAGCCACTCTGCGGTCACCTTGGACAAGTCGCCGCGAGAGATGGGATGCGAAATGCCCTGCCAAGCCGACATGTCAAATGCGCCAAAGCCATGGATCGAGCAGATATAAAAGACATTTGGAAACGTGGTACGAATCCATTCTCCCGTGTCGTCCTGGTCCGAAATGGTATACACCCTCATTCGCGAATGGAGGGCGGTCTCAACTTCGGGGGTCTTTTCGCGTCGAATGTGCTGCAGCACTTCGGCAATCACGTTTGTACCGCCCCAGCTGATTACCCATAGAGGGTCGGTTGACTCTTCTAGTCTATTCACCAAGTTCTGAGCTCCTTCGCTGAGTGGCAAGGCGAGAGCCTCTTTGCCGTATACCTATCAAGCCTATTAGACGGGGAGTCGGCTGTCATTCAGGAGAATAGTTACCCGCGCGCCCGACGAGACGAGCTTTCGGAGATGCTCTTCACTTGGATATTGAGCATCAGGGTGAACATGTTTGTTGAGATTATCAACGACCCGCCCATATCCCTCGATTATCTGGATCATCGATTCGGGAGCAGTGCGCGTCGGCAGCCATGCTGAGGTGACGGCACAAATGCCACGGGTATCAAATTCATTCGAGTACAAGAGGTATCTCACGAGAGATTCCTGGTCGTCGGGTTCATTCTCAATGTCGGAAAGGATGAAAACCCGAGGTTTCGAAGGAAAGGAGGGGAGCCGAGTGAGGTCCGGAAGCTTTTGTTGAAGTGATGTAGACATGATGAGAACGCACTCGTGAACGAAGATGAATGGCCAATGTTCAAAGCTACAAGTGAGGCGGTCTGTCTTCACTTTATTGGGAGGGGTTTGGAGGCCCTTCTTCGCACTCGGCGTATTCTTGGACCGATGCTGTCTCTCCGAGCCTGAAGGATTTACCAAGGACGTGAAGAGGAGTTGAAATACATGCTCTGTAAAGCTATCTGGCTGAAGGGAGCTGACCAACATTCCGCGGGTGCTTAAACCTTCCAAAGTTGAACAAGATACGTCCGAATGACTCGTGGCTGTGAACTGCATTTAGCCGGAAGTCAATGTCAGACGCCATCTTTTGCCCAAATCATCTACCCTCCGCTGCTCCTGCATGGTGCTCCTTCCTATCCCTCGGGGAAGTTGATAGCGAGCAGCGCCAAGATTAGAGAGCGTTGATGGCCTCGAATCCCCGCCCCTCGCTTTGCAATACGTAAATTCAACTATTGGGCTAAGCGAGGTCCAGGATGTCTCTGCTACGTAATAGCCCAGTAGAACGATCAAAGCCTATTGCCGCACCACGGAGAGACACTGAGGGGTAAGCGCTGAGCGTGGCTGGTGTTCACCCAGAATGCTTTGCTGATGTCATGACACGCTGCTGTTGAGTGAAGGTTGACTTGATGTTGTCTAATTCCTTGACTGACAAATAATCACTGGCCTTGGTTCATTTGAGGGACAAAGTCGCTATAGTGGTAACTAAACGATAGCTAAGGCAGCAAAATTCGCATCGGAGCACGGTGGGCGATTGGTGCGCATTCAGTAAAGGCACCAGAGTCGACCCATCTCCTCGGGCTTTTGTCTCGCGAAGGCGGAACACGCGTGACCGACAGGCAGCTGACGCCCTATTTCAACGCACAACTATAGAACCGTAAACCCGGCGGTCTCACCAGAGCCACTTCCTCCTCATACCCGTCACATAATGACCACCAATTCACCCACCTTCACCAACCCCATCCTCCCGGGATGGCACTCAGACCCCAGCTGTATATTTGTGCCGGAGCACGACAATACCTTCTTCTGTGTGGCGTCTTCGTTTCTCATTTTTCCAGGGCTACCGCTATTCGCGACCAAAGACCTCATCAACTGGGAATTAGTCTGCAACATTGTCAACCGCCGAGATCAAGTACCCGAGCTGGGAGTCGATCATGCTCAGAACAATGGCATCTTTGCCCCGACAATACGCTATCATGATGGAAAGTTCTACGTCATTGTCGAATATGTGACGATTGGTGATGCTGCCAATTCATTCGGGCTCATCTTCTCGTCGACTGATCCTTTTGATCCTCATGCTTGGGGGAACCCTGTCATCTTCCGTCAACCAGAGTCCATTCTGGATCCGGACCTATTTTGGGATGATGATGGCACTCTCTATGTCCAGGCTGGTTCCTTTAGCCAAGCCATCGTTCAGTTCGATCTTGACTTGGAGACAGGAGTGGCCGGCCTCGAAAGAGTCATCTGGACAGGAACTGGCGGAATAGCTCCAGAGGGGCCCCATTTGTACAAGAAAGATGGCTGGTACTATTTATTGATCGCCGAGGGTGGCACCGATCTCCCACATTGCGTGACCATCGCTCGCTCGCGGAAGCCCACCGGCCCTTTCGCGTCCTTCGAGAACAACCCCATTTTGACCAATCGAAACTCGGCCGAGTACTTTCAAACCGTTGGCCACGCAGACCTCTTCCAGGATGCTGCGGGTAACTGGTGGGGTGTTGCACTGGCAACTCGGTCAGGGCCGGCATACACCAACTATCCAATGGGTCGAGAAACTGTTCTTTTCCCCGTGAAGTGGGAGGCAGGGGGTTGGCCCCAACCTGACCCTGTACGAGGTCGTATGAACGGGACTCTGTTGCCCCCAAGAAACTCTAGTATCCGTGGTATTGGGTCTTTAGTTGATGATTCAGAGAGCTACTCCTTCCCGCCTGGCTCATCGCTGCCGCCTCATTTTGTGCACTGGAGGTATCCTCCAGATGATCTCATTAGTGTTTCTCCAGAAGGGCATCCGAATACTTTACGGTTGATCTCATCGAAACGAAGTCTCCATGGCCCCTCAAACTCCGGCGAGCCCGAATGTCTCGCCTTCGTGGCTCGTCGACAAACTTCGAGCCTATTTGACTTTTCTGTTACCATCAGGGTTTCGTCTGTCCTGCACAAGGACGAAGAGGTTGGCGTCACCGTGTTCCTGAACGAGGTACAGCATATCACCCTCAGCTTGACCTCCGTCAAATCTAAGTCCGACACACAAGAAGGGAAGTTATTTCCGCACGTCAGGTTTCGAGTCAAAGGAAGTGGCTCGCAACTGGAAGTGAGCCAAACCGAAGTCATTCCTCTTCCCGGCGCAACGCTGGATCGTAACCTGTGCTTTTCCATCCGGGCAGAGAACACGAATGATTACGCCTTCTCCATCTCATTCGCAGATCAAGGAGAACAACGCAACGAAATCGTGAGAAAAGCCTCTAATGCTGTAGTCAGCGGTGGAGTTGGTCAATGGGGTGGTAAGCTTCAGGCCCTAAGGAGAACGCTCACCGCGCCGTCCCTGCACCGGGGACTTCATCGAATAGCGCTGACGTCTAGTTGAGATAGGTTCTCTCGTGGGAGTCTTTGCCACGACCAACAGTGGCGCAGAAGCATGTGCAAGTTACGTTACGCGGTGGACATATACCAACTTGGGACAGCATATTGGAGACAACGAGGTGATGCAGTTGACGGACCGCCACCGGAGTTCAGTTGAGTAATCAGTTTTTGTGGCTGCCTTTCCGGAGCTGCTGAGTTGTCTCCTCTTGGCTACCTTCCGGTGATCGGTCTCACCACTCCCATACCTTTGTCCTAGGTCGAGCGCAGCCTTCAACAACTCTTCTTCGGACCCTCGTGTAAAGATTTTTGAGATGAGCGACAAAGACTCTTAGAGAGCTTCTAAATTTGGATCATTAAGTTGGAGTAATGAGATGGCTGGCTACCAACCTCGAGGAAACAAAGACAAAATAGGTGGTGTAGCAAGTTGGTGTGGCGGTTAACTTGTGTGATTGACTGGCCTGGAGCGTAGTAACACCCATTTCAACTGAATGAAATGGACTGTAACTAATGTAACGAATAAAAAATAAAACTTGACATTTCCTGGCATGTGATGAATGTGAAGGGCTCCAGACTCGGCCAGTGCTCAAGGGAGGTTCTCCCTTAACAAGACGAATCCGGAAGCATGAACAGTGCAGTGCGTTGAGAACAAAGGACGGCCTTTTCAGGGT
>JABFFE010000599.1:0-44607 GCA_013623625.1 Fusarium setosum | reverse complement strand
AACTACTAATCCGGCGCTTCGAAGCTTGACTATGGGGGAGCGGACGAGACCCCGTATTATCTTCGAGCTTTGGTCGTATGTGCTCTGATGGTGTTCGGAATTGCCTTATAGAGTGGCTGCTAGAATGTCTGGAAGAGTAAGGCAATAGAGAACGATACAAGCTAGAACCGAGATACACTTGGACGCTGTAGTGCTAAGCTGATACGACTCAGTATCTGCTGTATTCTGGACCTATAGCTCATGTCCTTCCTTTCCGTCCTTACTTTACTCTCTTTTGGTCCAGCTTGATGAGCGGCGCCCTGCCAGCCATGATGACTCCAAACTTGAAATGCGTAAAAGACTCTGCCTCGCCAAACTGCGCCGTCACCTGCTGTTGCGTCCAGAGCAGGCTGGCGGCGATCTTGGCGCCCTGGGAAAAGCCGAGGACGCCGACCCACTCACCCGTGCCGGGGTCGTCCTCCATGGCCCGCCGGCACTGGTAGCGGATCTCCTCGGCGGCCGCCTCGGGCTCAATCTCCGGGTGCTCGGGCTGCCAGCGGAGCCAGCGCCGGAAGGGCCCGTACTCGCCGTAGACGCTGACGATGTCGGGGTGCGGGGCCGAGATGAAGGGCGCCTGCATGAAGACGAGGCGGAGGGTCGACCTTAGGCGGAAGATGATGGCGCGGCACTGCAGCTCAAAGACCTCGGCGTTGACGCCTCCGCCGTGCAGGCAGAGGATGCGAGGGAGATGGAGGTTGTCATCGGGGACGGACTGCGTTTGTGTCATTGTCACGGGGGTTCCTTGTCAAAGAATTTGAAAGAATCTGGGTCATTGAGGTCTTGTGTTACGGTTCTTAAGGTGAAGATGAAAGTTCCGAGTTCATTCCACGCCGGCTCGGGTAAGCTGTTATCTCGGCTTACTGAGAGCTAGCTGACTCTCGGATTCCGGCCATTTCAGCTGGAGGGATATAATTAGATCAGCACTTGGTGACACTAAAAGGTAGATTCAATCATGTCAAAAGTTTTTCGCCCATAATTCATTTCTTTCCTGCGATATTCTTATTGCTTGCTTCCCCAATGATTCTGAATGTTCAGTAGAGCGTCATTGGCTCCCTCGCGTCAACACGGTGGCTGTGCAGGACCCTGGAAATGTCAGCCACATGTGCGTCGCAATCACCACGCCAGCCACGGCGATGACATCAATCACTGAGCTCGGTATCGCAATTGTCATGAACCTGGTTCACTTTACCTTCCACGCCACTTTTCTAGATTACGAGGCCTCTTGTGATTGTTGATGATCTAGATCTCTATTAAAGGCTTCAAGCTGCAGGTGCTCCGACGTTGGTGCTTTCTCTCACCTTCCCAATCCATCAGCTCTTACACCTGTGATACCAAGCTACCCCGCCATCAGATCACCAGCTGAAACCTCAATCCCTCATCACCAACAGATAACAGACCTACCATATCGCCAAACCTCATGTCGAACCCTGAAAAGACTCCCCAGTATTCGCCGTCTGGCCAACAGGAAGGCAGTGGCCTGCTTCCGACCGCAGAGTCCGGCCAGCAGTTCCCTCCTCCTCCGCCTGGTCCTCCGCCTCAGCAGGAATCGGGCAACCCTCCTGCGTATGAGCAAGGCCAAGCTGAGCTCCCAAGTGACGAGAAGAAGCCAATCCCCGAAGCTTCACAAGAGACACGGGCAGCTGGCTCCGAAGCAAAGCAGCAGCCATACTTTCCTCCTCCGCCAGTAGCCGCGCAGCAACAGCAGCAATTCCCTCCTCCACCACATGCTGCTGGAGGCCAGGAACAGCAACAGCAATACTTCCCTCCTCCCCCTCCGGGACCTCCACCTGCGCATGAGCAACACCAGTCTGCTTCTCACCCCAATCCGCTCGATGCGAACCCGGTCAACCCTCCTCAGCCGGCCCAGCAGAACTACAACATCCCGCAATATAACCCCGCCAATCCCGTCTTTGCGCCTCCTCCCACGAACGAGCCCGCGAAGCCAGATGCTCCAGTCCCAGAACAAGCGACAGGGTCTGGCAACGCTTCAACGTTTGTACCTCCTGAGGAACACAAGAAGCATGGTTGGAGCGAGCGTTTCAGCCAGCTTGGTATCAAGGCCGCCGCTCCCATCAACAGCTTGGCCCACAAGCTTGGTAGCCAAAGCTTCCTCCCGGAGACGCTAGACAAGGAGTGTGACAAGGCAGCTTCCATTATCAAGTCTTTCTGCAGTAAGTTATCCATGTTGCCCGATTCTAGCACATGCTCACACGCTCTAGAAAATGGAGTTTATGCCGATCCCGCCTCGAGCCAGGTGCCTACTTCGACTGATCCCAAGGCCACTGAGACGAACGATTCAATTGTCGACCCTACTAAGGAGAAACCTAAGAATCGTGTCATCGTCACTATCCCACCCAAGGTCATCGCCAAGGCTGTTGGTCTAGCTATCTTTACCACCCTCCGCGCCGGATTCAACTTCTCCGGTGCCACGGGCTCTGGAATTTTGATTGCTCGACTTCCCGATGGGTCATGGGGCCCTCCTTCAGGTATCCAGGTGCATTCTGTTGGAGCTGGCTTCTTGGTCGGTCTTGACATTTATGACTGCGTCTGTGTTATCAACACCCGAGAGGCGTTGGCCGCCTTTGCCAACACGCGCGTCGCGCTTGGTAGTGACCTGGCCGTCGTTGCGGGCCCTTACGGAGCTGGAGGTGCCGTCGAGATTGGTACTGCTATGGAAGGCCGCGATGGGAAGAAGACTAAGGAGTCTAAGGAGGGCGAGGCCCCGACTCAGCCTCCCGCTGAACCAACAGAGGACCACCAGAACCTGAAGCCAGAGAAGGACAAGAAGAGTCACCGCCGCAGTCTGAGCGCCAGCACTTTCAAGCCGGTCTTCTCATATGTCAAG
Source organism: Fusarium setosum (assembly GCA_013623625.1). Lineage (NCBI taxonomy): Eukaryota > Fungi > Ascomycota > Sordariomycetes > Hypocreales > Nectriaceae > Fusarium > Fusarium setosum. The sequence goes on along the minus strand of JABFFE010000599.1, from coordinate 41,723 downwards.
TCGCGAGGATTCTACGCTGGCATCCAGGTCGATGGTACTGTCGTGGTCGAGCGCAAGGACGCCAACGCTGCATTCTACGGCGAACGAGTGTCGGTCGACAAGATCATCAAGGGCGAGATCCCCCGCCAAGGACCCAACGCCATGTGGCCTGCGGGAGCTCGCGGACTGCTTGATACTTTGAAGGGAGCCGAAGTGGGATCACTCAAGGTCAAGCATGGGAAGGATCCAGTGACACCAACTACTCCGACATTTGGAGCTCACAGTGCCGATCATTCGGCGCCGGTTGCGTCCGGAGGAGCAGGTACGGGGCAGGCGAGTGGAAGCGGACACCCGCCTGCTTATGTCGATGATGGAGTTCAGCGACCTGACGTTGGTGACGTGAAGTATCGTTGAGAGGCATGACGCGAATGATGAGTTATGAGATACCAATTTGAACGCGGGACTTAATTCACCTGGACTTGCGCTTTTCATACCTTTAAATCAAAATTGATTCCTGAGCTGTCCTGAATCGCAGTCTGTGAATTTTGTGATGGCTAGCCCAGACGTTTGTTGTGATTCTCTAGTAAAAATGAGTTGAAATTATATAATAGGAATAAAGTGCTTGACAGGCAATCCTCAGGTTTCTAGCTGAACATTTTGCTTGATATCAATCCCGCGTGATGGTGATTCAGTCTGTAGGGTATTGTGATAGCTTTGGTGGCTTAGTCATTCTAACCGCGCCACACCCCACCTCGTCATTGCCCCTCCAACGTGGCGGCCTCCATGTTTTTGGGCTGATGAAGTCATCGCAACCTTACAAGTCGGCTTTGACTTGGCGAAAGCTACTTGATCCATAGGTACAGAGCTTTGAAGTTGCGAGCTCTGACCCGCAACTGGTAGCCATGGCGTCGTGAGTATTCCTTTTTTCTACTACGAGTTGAGTCTTTAACCACTTCTTATGCATCAGTAACATCCTTGCGCTCCCCTTCCGCAAGTCGACCCAGCTTTCCCTCGCCTCGACGATACGACAGTACATCAATACCAAATATGACCAGCACCCCGATATGTTCAAGCAGGACCTCGAGGTCATTGACGCACTTCGTCGCGATGCCGTCAACGTTCGAGAACCGCACCCGAGCGGCATCAAGAAGCTGCAGACATATGCTGCCCAGCTCGTGTGGGTTGGCGGCAAGTTTCCGATAGACGTGAGTACCACGCGATGGTAGCAAGAAGCAATAACTGATGTGGGGGAAGATTGGTGCCGAGTTCTCGTGGTATCCTGCTCTTGGCTACAACACTGAACGCCCCATGGTTCGCAACAACCTCAAGTATGAGCTGATGAACATTCTTTACAATCTCGCCGCTCTTTACGCCCAACTTGCTATCAACACGCCGCGAGGCAATACAGAGGGCCTCAAGTCCGCGGCCAACTACTTTTCTCTAGCAGCAGGCGTTCTCACCCACATGCAGACCCAGGTCTTGCCCGAACTACGAATGTCCGACCCTCCCGAAGACATGGATCACGACACGCTCGAGTCCCTGATCCAGCTGCTGCTCGCTCAGAGTCAAGAGTGCTTCTGGCAAAAAGCCGTTATGGACGGCTACAAGGATGCCTCGATCGCTAAGCTCGCCGCCCGGGTTTCCGATCTCTACAACCTCTCCGGCGAGGCTGCAATGCAGAGCGACGCTATCAGCAGCGCCTGGATACACCACATGAGCGCCAAGCACCATCACTTTGCTGCCGCTGCCCAGTACCGAGCCGCATGCGATTGTCTCGAGAAGCGGAAATATGGAGAAGAGGTTGCCAGACTCAGGGACGCTGTTGCTTGTGTGACAGAGGGCATTAAGGAGGCCCGTAGCGGATTCCTTGGCAAGATTGTTGTTGATGACCTCAACGGACTCAAGCGAAAGGTGGAGGAAGATTTGAAGAGGGCTGAAAGGGACAACGACGTTATCTACCTCAGTATGTGAGCTCCATCCTCATGAGAGCCTAACTAACATGAATAGTCGCCGTACCGCCAAAATCGGAGCTCAAGATTCTCGATCGCGCCAACATGGCTGTGGCTAGAGTCCCACCCCAAGTCGCCAATCCCTACGATTACTTTGGCGACCGCGGCGAGTTTGGACCAGCTCTCTTCTCCCGCCTCGTTCCCTTTTCAGTACATGTCGCGATTTCGATCTACGAGGAGCGACGAGACCGCATGGTCAGCCAGAATATTATCCAAGAGCTCGAGACCCTTACCGCCAAGATTCACGATTTATTGACATCCCTTGGCCTTCCTGGTTCTCTTCAGGCTCTCGAGAAGCCTTTGGGGCTACCCCCAAGCTTGGTTCAGCATGCCGAGGAGATTAGGCAAGCCGATGCCATTGGCAGAGTACAAAAGAGTTTTGCCGATATTGACAAATTGAGGTCGGGAGATCTGGCCATTTTTGAAGAAGGCAAGGCGGCCTTGGCCTCTGAGGAAGAGGAGGATCAGAGGTTACGGATGAGGTTTGGAACCGAGCGTTGGACGCGACCCGAGAGTCGGCAGGATCCTCAAGGATCAAAGCTGTGGCAACATGCTGCGGAGATTGAGGGATACTTTGAAAGCAGCATCAGCAGTGATGCTGTGGTGAGGGACAAGTTTGGTGCTATCCAGGATTTACTCGCCATTCTCTCAGGGCCTGATAGAGATTTGATGGACTCGGTGCCTTCAAGTCGTCGAGTAGACATCCCGGAGACATTGAAGCCCGTCATAGGAAGACTGCGCGGCGCGTACAACGATGTGCTTCGCCTCGAGAGCCGTCGCCGTAAAAAGGTCGAGAACATCCGAGAGAACGCTCGTCGCGACGACATCAAGCCTGAAATCCTTAAGGAAGCAGCCCGATTGGAACGGACGTACCCCACGACAACACTTGTCCCAGCACACTTTGAAGACTTCTTCGACAAGCGACTTGACAAGCTTTATGAACCGGAGCAAGAAGCCATCGAGAAGGAAGCACAGGATCAGGAGCGCATTCTTACGGATATCCAACGGATCAACCGCGAATTTGAGTCGCAGAAGCGACAGATGGGTGAACGTGGCAATCGGGAGCGAGAACTGGCGCTACAGCGGCTGGACAGTGCCTATTTTAAGTACAAGGAGATTGTCAACAATCTCGAGGTTGGGCGGAAGTTCTACAACGATCTAAATAAGATTGTTGGACAGGGCTTCCGTGATGTTATCCGAGGTTGGGTCGCTCAGCGGCGGATGGAAGCAAGGGCTTTGGAAGAGTATGTCCCTCAACGTTGGTGTGTTGAATGTGCGTCGACTGACTTTTATAGGGAAATTAACATGCCGCCGCTGTCGAGCCTGAACATTTCTCACAAACCAACTCCCGTACAAAGCCCGCTACCGATGCACCAGGAACCCGCACATGCATACGCTCCTCCTCCACAGCCTCCACAGCCCGTCCAGAGCCCAGCTGAGGCTAGTATCCAATCTTGGGCAGGAGAAACGATGCAACAGCCCCGGCCGGTCCAGCCTCAACAGGCTCCGATGGGTGGCATGTGGAACCCGGGAATGGGCATCAAGTTTGGAGGGCCAGCTGGGGGTAGTGGTCAGCCTCCTGCTCCTGGGACTTGGAATCCCAACTCGGGCATCAAGTTTGGTTGAGCGACAAGGACATTTTGCTACAGTAGATACCCCGGTGGGAAAGAAGGGTGGCTGTGAATACTTTTCTTCGTATTTTGTATCATAACATCACAGTTGGGAGGGTTATATGTGGGCGAGGCGCAGATAGAGCTCAATTTACCTGGTAGTCTATGAGTAATGCCCTTCTATGAATGAATCTCTTGAATTCGCTAACAACCATTGCCAAGTCAAAGTGCTATACGCCGTTTTGATATCCCCTCCACGTAGGTAATTTTCGATCTCAGCAATGGTACAACTTCATCGAATGGTATACACACCCGTGCTGACAGGGTGATACCCCCTCTTGCCGACTTTGGCTGTCAACTCACTCCGCCACTCCTTTCCCTCTTGAATCAGCCCAATGACTCGCTTGAACGTGTATTCAGGCTTCCAACCCAGCTCCTCCACCGCCCTGCTTGAGTCGTACACTCTGTCAATCCGCTTCAAGTACCCCCAGTCCTTGTCCTTGAAGACTTGATCGCAGGCTGGAGCCACAGATTTGAACACTTCCTCCGGGTTCCTGTCCAGCTTCCGCAGCATCTCGGAGTCGTTGGAGAATGGCGGCGGCGCACTGATGATGTACTTGCTGAACCGGATCTGCCTCGCCTTGGCCATGGCGCACACGGCCGCTCGCACAATGTCCTCAATGTCGCATCTCCGATAGGCCAGCTCCAGGATTTTGAGGTTGTCGTCGCCGAGAGCTGCTCTGCGGTCCTCGTCATCGTCCTGCTCGGGGAAGAAGCGGCTCGTGCGGAGGACCAGAACAGGCATCCCACTCTGCTTCTGAATCAGAAAGCACAGGTCCTCTGCGGCCACTTTTGTGGCGCCGTAGATGTTCTTTGGGATGGGCACGACAGTCTCATCGATCCAGGCAGCCGCCGATCCGGGTTTTGGACTCAGGGCGGCGCCAAAGGTGCTGGTGGTGCTGAAAAACAAAAAGCTGTCGATCTGGTCGCCTAGTTTGGCGGTCTCTTCCAGGAGCACAAGGGTGCCGGTGATGTTTGTGTCGACAAAGTCCTGCTTGGCGTGGCTCTCGACGTGCGGCTTGTGCAGCGTCGCGGCGTGCAGGACGTGGCGGATCGGGCTCTGCTGGAGGAGCGACGCGACCAGGGCGCGGTCGGCGATTGACCCGACGTGGTGGGTGTTCTCCGAGGGGAGGATGTCGATGCCTAGGGGTGTGAAGCCGAGGGCTGGGAGGGAGAGCATGAGGGCTGTGCCGAGGTGGCCTGAAGAGCCGGTGACGAGGACGTTGTAGGCCATTTTGGGAGAGTTGGGAAGAGTTGGAGAGGGTGGAATTGAGATCGATGGATATGGGTTTTTGTTTTGTATGTGGGGGTGCCCAACGGTGAGTAAGTCAGTGTTTTGTGAGGCGGTGATTCAATGCAAGAGAGGAAACTATTTACGAGCAATTGGAAGGGTGTTACAATTGGGTAGGTTAGGAGAGGATATCCGTTGCGCCGAATTGTTGGTGTGATGGTGATACTGACGGCGTCACGGTGGGCTGTTAAGGTTGGTTGTGTTCACAACGGGAACGTATTCGGACAAAGGAGCTCAAAGGGTTCAATGTGTGACGTTGGATTCTTGGCTATTGGGAATTGTCGGGATGGTGGGACTGGCAGTCTATTTACAACTATGCTCTGACGAGTTGCTTTGGATAAGAAGCATTGGGTCAAGAAGCTGAGGATACATTGGGCAATTGAGACGGACCGAAAGATCAGAGCAACCCCCCTACGTCGACATCGTAAGATAACGGAGCAAACTCGACAAATGTAGACAACATCGCGTTTATGTGTTACTTGGGAATGGCACCACTACCGAGAGCAAGTCTTTGCGAGAGCTAGCACAATGACCCGGAGAGAGCACGAAGTTGAACGTTGCCCAAGACCGAAGCCGTTACGCCTTGGGAGTTGACCGATGGGGATCCAAGTACACAACAAGAGAATGACATGGGCTCAAGTCTCCAACCTTCCCCTATGAAGCAGGCCCGGCGAGAACAGAGAACTGGCTTCCAGCTCCCGCCCAAGACAACTTCTTCAGGTCCTCGCTTTGAATCTCCTGTGCTACAAGGACATCCTCCTCATCCCCATGCCCAAGCTGTCCAGACGAGCCAATGCCCGTAGAAAATGCCTTGCCCTCCTCGTTGATAAAGATTGTGTGGTCTGTACCACATGCGACGTGCACGACCTTGCCAATGCTGGGAACACTGGTAGGGAAAAGACAAATCCGCGGACTATGCCGTTCATCACGACGGATCAGGTCTTCGTCTTGAAGTTGCCTGTGTGTAAAGTCGATCCCTAGCTGGCCCCCGTCTAAACGGCCCCAGACTAAGCACTCGCCCGTAGCTGTCATGGCGGCGGAGTGGTGAGCGCCGCCCTCGATCATCTTGACGCCTTGGCCGCTCAAGCCGGGGATCAAGACCGGGTACGGCGTAAGTACCGAGTCACTACCAGCACCTTTGGCGTAACCTGCCTCGCCGAAGCTGTTCAGACCCCAAGCCCAGACCTTGTCGTTGCGGTCAATGGCGAAGGAGTGGTACTCCCCCGAGGCGATGTACGTGGCCCTGCCGCGGCATACTTCGACGAGCCGCGGTTTGAGGTGCTCAGTATGTCGTCCAAAGAGTCGGCGGGCGAGTTGGTTTTGCTCATGAGAGCCCCAGCCCCATACTTTCCCGGTGGAATCTAGGGCGAGGACATGGTTTGCGCCGCACGCTATCTGGATGATGTTGTCGATGCCGCGGATTAAGACGGGGGTCTTTTGATAGCTGACAAGTGTTCCGTTTGTGTCATATCCAAACAGTTCGTTTCCTGAAGTGTCCTTTGGTGGGGTTAGTGGTATTATTCATGGCTTGGGGTTTGATGGGACTTACGCGGAAGCAGCCCCAGCCGTAAACGTGGCCGTCGTCGGTGAGTGCGAAGCTGCAACTGTCGCCAGCAGCGACTTGAGCGAATCGAGTGCCCGGGGGAAAGGCACTAGAGGGAATTGCTGTGGGAGTCGACTCGTAGGGGTTCAATTCTCCGTCCTCTTTATCACCTGAGCCAGCGTCAATGTCTCTGAGCACACCGTCCCAGTCGGTGTCTCTCCCAAGGGCGTAGTTGTCGTTCACGCCCCATGTGACGATCTTGCTGTCGGCTGTCAAAGCAACAGTGTGCATGCCACCGCAAGATATCTGGACGGCCTCGAACTTTGATGATGGGTTATTCGGGTCGAGAAAGGGGTTGACGAGAGGGTGATGGGTCTCTGTTTGCTGAGGTCCGAGACCGAGTTCCCCGCCTTCACCATTCCCCACGACAAAGACTGAAAGAGGTTGAGAAGGGGCCTGGTTTAGAGAAGGAGGGTGTGCCGAATGTCGAGACGCCTTGGTTGATTTCTTGCGTTTCTTTGCTGTTGACTGTGCTGCTGATTGTGAGACAGCTTTGGTCCTTTTTGAGGGGCGCTGCTGCACAGAATCATGCGATGGACCTTTGCGTTTGCTGGAGGGTGTCGCGACAGGCGGAATTGGTCCATTTGGGAGATCCTTGGCCTTGGTCTTGGACGGATTTGAAGCTTGATAATTGTCAATGAGAACGACGCCGGAAGAGTTGCGAGATAGCGTACTTACTTCGAGTAGTGGTCGCTGTCGGCATCTTTCTTGTCGCCTTGGCTGCTGAAGTCTGCCGGTTTGATGAAGCCCTCTTGGGGGGCATCCTGGGCAAAGTGCTTATGAATATTGATGGAAGGTAACATACAAACAGACAAAGAATTAGTAGTTGATATTCCAGTCATTTGAGATTCTGCCTCGCTAACGTGGTGCTGTGCCCCTGCAACTGCCTGGTGCCTGAACGGATGTGATTGGATAGCTGAGCTTCTTTGTTCTGCCTCCAGGGATGTCCATGACCAACGGCAGATTTGCGGTGGAGATTTATCCAGATCGTGTTACCAAGGACATGAGGGCGAAGGGAACCCGCGGGGGTCAAAAAACACCAGAATGCTTGAAAGTTCATTTCAACCGCAACTATGGCTTGATCCACTGCTATTAGGTTGAGTTTGCGAAACATCATCATAAGAGTCATGTAATATATAGTCTAAGTTCTTCTAACTTTAGACTTGACATATCATAAGGGCATATCTCATTCTCGTGTTTTTTGACCGTGGCTAAGGGAGGATACATGTAAATTCGTTCTGTGTTCCTATAACCCCCCAACGCCGTCTTGATCTTTCATTATCCCCTAATTGTCTTATCGGTGGTATATTCTAGATAAAACATGTTCTTGCAAATCTCGTAAAGGCACTTGAGCCAATGTTGCTGGTGAACTGTTGGATCAAACGACCCTGGGTTGCCAGCCCGTCTCAACCCCGTATCTTGACACGCACAACCAACCCCCATCCAGTCTTGCCCTCCCAGATCCCCATCTCATTTTCCCGCCGAAACGTCACCTCCTCCGCCTTGACAGTCATCGTGACCGGCTCCTCCTCCCGTGGCTGAACCGGCGCTGACGGCGGTGGTGATGGCTCGGCCTTCTTGAACAAGCCCCATCTCGCCGACTTCTTCTCCTGCTTTGCCTGCTCCACGTGTGCTCTGACGACCTGGCGATCAACTCGCTCTGGTGATATGTATTTGGCAAGGCGGCCGGCCATGTCGCGGTCGGACCACCAGAGGATGTTGCGGGGAGTTGTGTCTTCGGTTTCATCTTCCCAGCGACCCCATTCGTCAAAGGCCTTCTCCCCTTGGGGCTTGCTCTCGGGTTTGGGAGGTCGCTTCTGGTCTCCTTCGAGTTTGCGATCTTCTCGGACTCGCACAACAGTACGGGATCGATCTTCGTCGCTGAATACCCAGCCTTCGCCCACTGCTTCTTCCGGAACCATTGTCATCTCGACAAGACGAGGAGGCGGCTCCATGGCCGCGATGGATGATAGCAACTCTTCGACATGAGGGACCAGAAGCGTCAGGATTTCACTATCCCGTTGATCGCGCGCCGAGGTACGAGCCGCCTGGGCAGAGAGGATCCGCAAAGGGAGGCTATTCAGATGCGACGAGAAGATGGAAGTGATTGATGGCCGCGAGACTTGAGGCGTTACAGCTGGTCCTGCTTCAGTATACGGCGGAGGCAGCTCGTCATCCTGCTCCTGGGAGAATTGCTTCGACATGACGGATGTTTGACAGTGGAGCGAATGCGCCAAGACTGAAAGCTGCTATGAGGGAATTAGACACCGGAGTAGTGGTTGAATGCCTGACGCCCGACGATCATATACGACAAAACCGAACTGGCGTCGACGAGGCTGAGTCGATACACTTGACCAGCCGCTTGGACGGGTGGGCTGACTCTGGTGTCGGGTAGGATCGTGCCAAGGGATGGAGTCCGTCAATGTGGTAGCCTTGAGCTGCCCTTGTTTTTCTCGAACGCTGGGTGATTTGCTAACCGCCCGTCTTTTAATCGTAGGTAGGTGGCGCAGCAGGTTTGGCTCGCTCTCAAGTGTCAGGCAATTTCCACATCCAAGAGGCTTGGCGCTATAGCGTTTGGTAGGGCGTTCAGTGTGGCATTTTGCAAGAGAGAACAGCGTATTTCGTTTGATTAATATCCGCGTGCAAACGAAGTGATGCACGTGGTTGGTGGAATTAGACGAGAGTTTGGTATCGCATTTGTTTGATGGTGGTGTTTGTCCCGACCAAACTTCGTGTAAGGTACTCTGGGCCTGTGAATTATATGGCTCACCCACGTCGGGCGTCTATATCCCCGCACATGATCAACTACCCCCTTAAACCTTGTCTGCATTGGCATTACAATGCTCAGAGACCGAGCGGTCCGATCGGGATAACGGCAAGAAGATCCCACAGGTATCATGAGATTGGCGATGCTGGATTCGCCCGCGGGAATTGTTGTGGTGTACCAGTGCGGGGGGGAAGTGGCTGCAGCCGCGCCAGGCTGTGCTTCAGTTGGGTTGCTTGGGCTGAACCAGCAGCATCCATGGGCTACGGCATGTGCATGGTGTTGTTTTCGAGCTGGTTTCAGTTCGTCGTTGCACCCGATATTGGATTGCCATTTACACAGCACCTTGATACGTTGAAGACGATGGTCGGAGATTTCCAATTCTGTAAAGCATGGATTCGATCCCCCGTAATTGGGGCAATTAACTAGCGGCTCTAGGCGGGGCATTCAGAGGTCACTCCACTAAAACCCCAAATCCGCCCTGCCAATTCCTTCTCCCGGCTTACATTTTCTTGGCTCCTGACCAAAGAATTCGGGCAAGAAGGAAAAATAGTTTAAGCGGCGGTATCACAAGAGCTGATTCATCTGCCCTTTGATGCCTACTCCAGGCAGTCCGTGTCACGAGACCTCCCCAAGGTTGCGTCATGCCGAGACAGGAAAGCTTCTGGAACATCAACTCCGACCGATCATGGATCGCCAGACTGCTACAGGCGCTGACCAGGGGCACCAGCTCAGCCACCACCGCCCAATGCCCAGACCCGACTAGGCACCACGCTTTGCTGCAGCAACCTTGTAAGGCATTACCAGTAGCTTTCGACTCTAGGCATGAGGTGCCAAGCTGAGTTCAGGTCTCAGTATCATATGACCGACCCCAAACGGAACCAAGCATATAAGGAGCCAATTGTCCTCTCCCCCCCAACACCTGCTTGTTTGCTCAATCCATCCATTGGTAACACAGCATCTCTAGGCCATTCATTGTTCCTAGAGACCGACAAACAAAAATTCACGCGCTCTTTAGTCAATTGATTCCTGCTGTCCCTTAGGGTCGACCTCAACTCTCCCTCATCTCCACTTTCCACTTAGACTTTCACCTTTCCACACCACAACACCGTCAAGATGGCCTACAGAATCTCCGCCCCCGATGAGTACCTTGCCATCACTGGCATGGGAGTCAAGACGGTCAAGATCACAAAAGCGGCATGGGTCTGGCCTCTCCAGCGATGCTTCCGCTTCAGGTGAGTCGTCAGTCGACAAGCTGCCCGATCACCACTAACTCGACCCCCAGCGTCCAACCCCACGACTATGCCATGGACCTCCAGGCCATGACAAAAGAGAAGCTGCAGTTTTCCCTGCCTGTAGTCTTCACTGTGGGTCCCGACGTCAACCAGCGGGGCGCCAACACCCGGGCGGCCCATGACGAGGAAGAGGAGCACGACCTTCACCGCGAGGACCGCGGCGACTCTCTGATGAAGTATGCCATGCTTCTCGCAAACTCCGAGGACACCAAGGTCGACCACAACCAGCATGTGGCCAACATCGTCAAGGGAATCATCGAGGGTGAGACCCGTGTCCTCGTCTCCAGCATGACCATGGAGGAGATCTTCACCGAGCGAGAGGTCTTCAAGAAGAGAATCTTCCGAAACATCGAGGGCGAGCTCGATCAATTTGGTCTAAAGATTTACAACGCCAACGCATGTTTCTTCCGTCTCTGAGGTTTAATTTGAGCCCAAAGCTGACGATATCTACAGGTCAAAGAGTTGAAGGATGCCCCCAACTCCGTCTACTTCGAGTCCCTCTCCCGCAAGGCCCACGAGGGTGCCACCAACCAGGCCCGTATCGACGTTGCCGAGGCTCAGCTGCGCGGTAATGTCGGAGAGGCCAAGCGCAAGGGTGAGCAGGAACGAGAAATCGCCAAGATCAACGCCGAGACGGCCGTCCAGAAGACAGAGCGAGACATTGAGCGCGCCCAGGCCGAGGCCCACCTCGACACCCAGCGTACCGGCCTCACGAGAGATGTCGACATTGCTCGTGTCACTGCCAAGCGCACCCTCGAGTCCAAGGATGAGGACCTCAAGAAGGAGGTCGAGATCAAGCGCGCTGCCGCCGAGATGGAGCGTCTGCGTGCCACTGACGTCGTCAAGGCCACCATCACCCGTGAGAGCAAGCAGCAGGCCGCTGACGCCGCCGCATACGAGGTCGAGGCCGATGCCCGTGCTCGCCAGGAGGCCAGCCAGCGCAAGGCCGACGCCTCCGCCTACCAGACCAAGATTGCCGCCGACGCCCAGGCCGAGGCCGACTACGCCAAGACGACCAAGAACACCGACGCCGACGCCTACAAGACCCGCAACGAGGCCGAGGCCTGGAACTTTGCCGCCCAGCAGCGCGCCGAGGCCCAGCTCGTCCAGAAGCTACGCGAGGCCGAGGGTATCTCCGCCATGGCCGACGCCTACACCAAGCTGGGCCAGGCCTTTGGCGGCCCCGCCGGTCTGCTGCAGTACATGATGATCGAGAAGGGCACCTACGTCGAGCTGGCTAAGGCCAACGCTGAGGCGATCCGTGGTCTGGAGCCCAAGATCAGCGTGTGGAACACGGGCAACAACGCGCAGGGCGGCCAGGGCAGCGACGCCACCGAGACGATGCGCAATGTGTACCAGATGCTTCCTCCCCTGATGTCGACCATCAACGAGCAGACGGGGATTACCCTGCCCGAGTGGCAGTTTGGACGTCTGAATGCGGGTGTGGACGCTGTTCACAACGAGGGTGCCAAGGTGAACGGGAACAAGGACAACCGACGAATCAACCAGTAAAGGATGAGCTTTTACGGACATGTGTCTACGAAGGGATTAATTTGAGGTTTTCTTTGTTGGGGGGTTCTTTGTTATTCGATATCCCGGCACCCGCCATGCTTCTTTTTCTTTTTCTTTGTCTGTACAATAGAAACAAGTCTTGATACCAATTTGATAGTCAAAAAGATTGATCTACCACTCTAAGGACCGGGATGAGGTAGAAGGTGCGTTTTGAGATTGAAGATGCCGACCTTGTAGGTGAATGCTACACATACGACTTCAACTTATACCGGTGGCTGTTATTGCGGTCAAATACTGGACTGGTGGTAGCTGTCACGACGGGAGGCATGCCAACTCAAAACAAATCTCATTATCAGCCCTGACCTCGGAATCTCAGTCTGGGTCTCTTCAATCGCTAATAAAAACCACCGGAAACTTCATCCTATCGTAAACCGATTGCGCTTCCGTGTCGCATCAAGTAATCTGTCTTGATATCCTTCGGCCGTCATCGTGTGTGATCGTCATCCGTCAAGACCCAAGCACGTTGTCGTCGTCTAGTAAAATATGGGTGACTCTACTGCCACATGTAGAAACGTAGAAAAGGAAATGTCAAAGTATCGCGTGCCAACCCGTTTAGTTGTCTCGTGGTCCGACTCTCATCATCCGAGGGAGTGCTGCCAAAGTATCGTGTACTCCACCAAGGATGAGTTGGAGTTGCAGCGTGCTTCTTAGCGATGTAGAATATGTTATCTGAAAGAGGGATTGGCCTGCTTTTCTCTGCGACTGGAGGATCCTTCTGGTTGGCGAGTCCGTGGGGTTTTAGGTCCGTCTGTCATGCTGCCGAGATTGACGTTGGTCAAATTGTCCACAGAAGCTCTGCTGCTCGCGAGGCTCGCTGTCAACTAAGGTTGGGTCGGGGGGTAGGCAGAGAAATGGTGGAGAAGAAGAGACTCGAAGTCGGCCAAAACATGTCGTCCATGACCAAGCTGGCCTTTACAGTCCGGATCCCGATGGAGCAAGGCGCCCGTCCGTCCAAGCCATCTAGTCTAAAAGACCAAACGGAAACGACTTTGGGCGGCTTGCTGTCTGTACATTCTCTCGCCGCACGGTCATGGGGCCACCATCAGTAGTTCTCGAACCGATGTAGGCACTCGTGTATCTATCCATGATACATAGCTCGTCGATGTCTGGCAGGGAGCTGGATAGAGTCTCAAACAAGCCCGAGTACCACTCTGCTTTCTCAGTTTCCGGGATACGGCGGATGTCATTAGGCTGGCGGATGACTGACCGCGCCATATTCTCATCGACCGTAAATGCGAATTTTCGTAGGTGTGGTAGTCTATACAGTGCAGCAACCAAGTTGTCCAAGCCGACACTCTGTTCCATAATATTAGATTCTGTTCGACCAGGATGTTCGACAAAGAATGTCCAAGGACCGTGGGAGATACTTACGAAACTTCCGGCGGCATTGGCAGTAGGCCAGACCATAGGTTCCGGCAGATGCTCTTCTGCGAGGACAAGCCACTCCAGATGCTCGAACTCTACATTGAACTGGGAATCGCGAATGACAATCTTAAGATGGTCGTGCAGAACGCGAACCGGGACGCGAAGGTACAGTCGTCGGAGGCGAGGACAGCGGGTCTGAATCTCCTGGAGACGTTCTGCGTCAAAGTAGAAGTTGACGTGTAGGCTGTTCGGCCTTTCCCATTCGCACTTCTCTAGAATGACACCTGCCATTGGAGACATACACGTCATCCGAACACCGGCCACGTTGGATAGTTGCGGCGCTGCGAGTAGCCTTGTAGTCAGATCTGCCAATTGAATCGTGGTCAACGCCATCGTGTCGAGATAGAGATATTCTACTCTTGTCAAGTGGGTGAGGGCATTGACAAGACAGGAAGTAAGACTGCCATCTACGTCTGGCGACTGCATCTCATTCATCTCGGTGATTGAGCCGGGCACAATGCTGGCGTGACTGGGTATTCAAGTTAGTCCACAATATGCTCAATACTAGAGCGCGGAACTGCATGCCACTCACCGGATCGACTGCCATATGCAAGCTGCCTCTTCAGGTTTGGAGTGGTGTAGTAACACTCGAAGCATTCTCGACACTCTCGCTTGGGGGCCGTCTAATCGAACGGCAAAAAATAACCTCGCCATAACAAGCCTTCATATTATCTTCGATGTTTTCGAGGCTTTATCAAGCCCCGGGACATCAAGAAATGTCCAGATGTTATTTAGTAGTTCTGGCGGCAAGCGCCCAAACCAAGAAGGAGCGAGCATATTGTTCATCTTTATAGTTCGGGGGTCGGTTAGTTCTCAACTCGAGAAGGGCTTGTATCGCGCCTTGGATGTAACCCAAGCTTGTAGCTAGGAGCCAGACTTACTGTGACAGACGAGAAGGACAGCTGCGGCTGCTGAATAACGAATCTGAAGTTCAGGAGGCAAGCTCAATAGAGACGTAGCAGAGGTAAATGGATCGATAGCCTGTATGCGAAGGATAGAAGAAGTGCGAGGTGGGATCAGGGATGCGTGGTAAAGATTCGTTTCCCGAAGATGAAAAGGAGAAAATAGCTAGGCAGATATGAATGGCCCCTAAAACCCTAAAGAATTTAGTCCCAATACTTGAGATGTAAAGAAGAGCTTGTATTCTCTAAGCTATCTCAAGAAGGAAGAGGACTATTTATACTAGTCCTCTCTGACTAAGAGACCTTCTATAAGGTTCTCTAGGTTTGCTTTATCTAGCAAGCTGTTTCTGAACAAGCAGTTGTGCATAAAGCAAACCATACTACAAAAATAAGCACATACGGGTAAGGGCATAAGAGTCCCTTTCAACACCAATGCAATGCATTACTGGACAATAGCTGAGAACCGCCTGCATGCCGCCCAAAATAGGGGGGGATCAAGCGAACTTCTCCCTACAAGCCGTGATAACTCGCGAGCCTCGATTTTGACGGTGAACCACTGCCGGCAAGTGCCAACCCCCACAATAGAACCTCCTTCTTTCTCAATCATCCGCTGTAATTTCTGCATCCTCTCTTCATCTTCTACCCGACGATAATCCGTCGTCGACCTCAATCAGACCATTTCGTGCTGCACCGACGAGGCCGACTCGAGTTCAAGAGCGTTTTCCATTCCCTCGCACGCTCGATCACGTTCAACCACGACACCCCCCCCAAACACTCATTCGCTAACCGTTTATCGCCACTGGCCAAACGTCACCATGGATCAGACACAGTCGGCTCGCGACATGGAGGCGGTGCCTGCTGAGACATCCTGTCGTTCCGAAAGGTCCCTCAGAGCCCTCGAGGGTCGCGACCAGGATGAGAGAAGACAACAAGAAGGCGATCTTCAACGACGCCGACATCGTGATCTCATTCAAGACTACTACCCCATTGATGACGAGAGGGAGGAAGCCCGAGCTTCTCGAACAAGGCCGCCGAGGAAGCGCAAAGACACAACAGACAAAGAAGTCATCGACGGCCAGGAGTGTTCCGAAAGCGCGACAGGAACAGAGGCCACTGCGCTCTCTAATAAACGCTTTCGAAATGTTGAACAAAGGGATCTAGGAGATGCCGCTGATGACGAGTCTGCTGGTCTTGGGGACGGGACCATGAGGATTAGAATTGATGGCAAGGTCATGGACATGCTCGATTACCTCGCAAGCCCCGATTTCACCAAACATGCCGTAAGTTCTCACATATTGCTCAAGAACCACACATGCTGATCGCTCGCCATCGTGAGATAGGAGAGCATGCTCGACCCAAACATTGCACCAGAGCCAATTAAAGGACTTCGGACGACCCCCCGCCCTTGGCAGCTAATCGGGCAGAAGAAGCTCAGACTCCTTGCCAAGTCAGTGTTCCGGGGAGGGTTTCTTTGTGACGCACCTGGCCTTGGCAAGTCATTGACGGCTTTGCTTGCGGCGATCCAACTTCGAAACGAGCTGCTCCCCAAGTGTGGGTTCATTCTCATCGTCTGTCCTGCGGAGCGTACCAAGCAGTGGTATAACGAATTGGAGAAACACTTTGAAAAGGTAAACTTTCTAAAACTCTTATTTGCTCAATTGACTAACCTCGATATAGGAATCGCGTCCCTCGTGCATCGTCCTGGATAGCGCTGATGTTCCCGTTACCGAGCTCATGAAGTACGACGTTGTCATTTGCAGCACCGACTTCCTCCGTCAGCGGTATCAAGACTGGATGAAGTATGAGGCATACTACCATGTTCTTCACGCCTTTGGAAAGGAGACTGCAGACAAGCTACTTTCCTCCCACCAACGACGATCCCAAGCGCCGCTGAACTCTGGACTTTATGACAAAGCTGGGAAGAAGATTGCGGTTCTAATCCTTGACGAGTCCCATGATGCGAGCGACAAAGACTCTCAGGCCAGTCTGGCGGTTCGGTCGCTTCGTTACAGCCATGCTTTCATGTTGACTGGGACGCCCGTCTTCAATACATGGGAGGACCTTGCTGGGCAGGCCATGTTGCTACCTGACAGTGGCCCATTCATTGGACTGGAGCCTTTGAAGGACCCCAACAACATGATGCTTAATCAACTGCACCTGGCTCTGATTGTCGCACGTCCAAGATCCCTCCTCGAGGTACCTCGGAGCAGAACCGCCACCGTCCAAGTCTGCCTCGACAGCCGTCGCATGCTAGTTCTCAGGATTGCAGATCTTGTGGCTCGTGGACAACGCCTCCTGCACACGACAATTGGTCCGAGTATAAATGATGAACCGGGTTATGTCGGGCGGGCCCCTGATGAACAGCATACCAGAAGAGCAATCTCGGAGGCATTTGCTATGTTCACTGAAGCGCAGCGACTCGCGGCAAACCCGAACCTGCCGAGGATCTCCGGCGGCGAACTGTACGAAGGAGAGACAGAGTTCAGAGAGCGAGTACAGAAAGAGTTGAAGACCTTCTCGAAGAACGAGGGTCTTCTGATAGATCTCTCGGTACATCGCCTAAGCTGTCGCCGTTTTCTCCGGTTCAAGGACTTCTGGGGAGCGAACCGCGACTACCAAGCATCCAATGGCCCCAAAACAAATTCTGGACAAGGAAACACGGATTGGATTTGCCAAGAGGCCTGGAAGGTAGCTGCTGAGTGCATTTCCATGGAGGATGGGTTTGCACCTCAGGTCTATGTGGATGCCAATGAGCAGGATGGGAGACAACAAGTGCAACAAGACCTTGCAAGTATCACTGAATGGTGTTCTCAGCTTTTCTGGCTGTCACACGAATCCTTATTCTCACCCCGTGTCGAGGCAATCGTGGCACAGATCAGAAAGATTCACCAGGACCACCCCACGGAGCGGATCCTGGTTGTGTCGTCCTTTGTCAAGTTTCTTGACTTTGTCATGGAGGTTCTTTGCCGTCCACCTTGTAGCGGCGCTCTGGCTGGCTTTCGGCTCGGGCCGTATCATCATGCTCGCGGGCGAAAGAGGCTCATCCGAGCTTTCAATAGCCAGTCCCAGGGGCCGCAGATGTTGTTTATAAGCGCACACGCTTGTGTGCCTGGCCTGGATTTGTCTGGAGCGTCGCGAATCATCTTCTGCGAGCCTCTCTTGAGGCCAGGGCTGAAGCAGCGGGTGCTTGGTTGCGCTACTGGTATGACCCAAGACAAGGAGGTCTATGTCTACGAGATGGTTGCAGGATTGTCTGATATCGACACGTTGATACAGAGGAGGGAGCAGGAACAGGAAGCCTCATCCAGGACCGAACATCCCCCCTTTGTGCGCCGCGATGAGGATCCTTGCGTCTTTCCCGACCTTCCAGCCCGAGAGAACGCATAGGCGAAGGAGATGGGTTGATCAATGACCTGACGGATGGGATGGAAGCGCTAAGCTTGAGGGCATGGAACTCGGAAAACAGACACAAAGCATTTGGTGAACATGAATGAATGTTTTTACTCTTGGCATGATTTTGGAGGTTTGAGGGACTTGGTCTTTATTGCGATATGAAGAATCTCACGGCGAAGGAGTCATTTAGGGCCAGCTAATGAGCAGTAGGGCTCAGCAAAGCTCACTTCAAGATTTCTTTCCATTGCTTTTAGGGGAAAGTAGCGCATTGGACGTAAAAGCACTAAAGATTGTTCATCTATCAAACAAGTTCTATCAATCGTCAATGTTGAGTGTCAAGAATAGATGACGCATAAGGAACGATGCACCATGTAGCCTCTCTCTTCAAGCTCTGCGTCGTCATTCTGGAGGCTAAGGCCATGTTCTTCGTTGTCACGACAGGAGTATCTCCTCATCCCCCGGCACAAATCCTGGTTCTCACCCCCGGAGCCGTAGATACTCAAGCCGCTATCATCAATGAAGGGCGTAAGTTCGTCGTCGTCGTCGTCTTCGGACTCATTGCCCGAGTCATTCTCCGAGCGGATTACCGACTTGGATTCCGATTCATTACCTGGCTCGTCTGTCCGCATGTCTTTTTCCAGAGCCATCAAGCGAAGACAAAGTCCAGCACTGTCGCTCTCATCGTATGTCGGCCTGCTTAGCGCTGCTTTCGTCGCTACTTGTGAAGGGAAGTGTCAGAAGAGCTCAAGGACAAAGAGAATCTGTAATATAACTAACACTTACTCGTGTACGTGGCGCCTCGCCTCCCTAGAATCTCTCCTCTACTGTAGCTTTAAGCTCTCTGGCCTCTGCCTCCATCTTGCGCCGGGTGAGCGCCTGAACTTCTTCCCTAGGGTTCATGCCGAGCTTCTCGAGAATGTCGGGTCTCTAGGGGCGAGGCGTTGTGAGTGATTGGGTGACCAGGGCTGCGATGAGGCGAGGCGAGGTGAGGTGTGTGCGTTGGGAATGGTCGTAGAAGATGGTATGAGAAGATTGAAGATTGGTTTGCGGTGAAACTGGTGCATGAACGCCTATCAACTGCCTGCTCCAAGCGCACCCAAGAATGATGGTCAATATCTTTGGGCCTTAGACCCTATGGCTTAGACTCTTAGGATTCCGGGTTATAAAAGGACCACACGCGTGCGGCCAATTCTCTCTCTACTCTTTCTCCCCAACTTCATCTCACCTCTACTTTCTTCACCTCACCTCTCTTCCACCACTCGTGCTTGTGACTCTAACCCTGAGAGCTTCCATCAGCTACAACTTGATGATCACAGGCTGCCTATTTCCCTCCCAATACCCTCCCTCCATCGGAACAGTTGTTGCTTGTCTCCTTGTCAGTCCCCCTCCTCGGATATTCCAACCTCGTTCCCTTCGAGTGCCCTCCCTCACGCCTTCATCAGTCATCCACAATGAGCGATTCCCAGGACCTGGCCTACAACATCCAAGGATGGGCATACGACACCGGACGTGTGGACAGGGCCAAGAAGCAAGTGATCCGAATTCAGAAAGCTCGCTCCCTATTCAGCGCTAGGAATGCCTCTGCGACTCTCAACATCCAGGATCAAACTGGAGCTGGCCAAGATTGGAGCGAAGAGGAGCTCCAGGTGGACCAAGTTGACAAGTAGGTCACATTCATACTACTCACTTGCGATGAATGATGTGTACTTACGACCATAGCTCTGAGCTTTGCCTTGTCGTCGGCGAACTTCTGCCGGAAAACTTTGGAGACCCCAAGCAGTTCGCCAAGCCGAAGGGGAGCGAGGCTTTTGAACCTACTCGGCACACTGTCGTCGAGCCCATGGAAGGTGCCCGTGTCGTTGTCAAGAGGTTGGACCAGGAGCAAGCCAGACTCTACCTCCTCCACGCCAAAGAAGGCGGGTTGTGCCGCATTTCTCAACTCCCGCAGAACATCGACAACAGAATCGTCTACTACAGCGAGTGGGTAGAGTGGGGGGCCGAGACTCGGGCTATTCAGCGAAAGACGAAGTGGCGACGCGTCATCAAGGCATACTGGAGGGCGAACTACGCTGGTGAGCCCTCGACATCACCTCCTGAGGAGATGGAGGATGTACAGCACTCTACAACGCCGGACGTAGATGAGGCCGTGGGCCCCACCGATAAGAGGCAATGGGATATCATCATGAAGCTGGTTGGGAGCAAGGACGAATTCACGATGGATGATGCAAATGAGGCAGCGGAAGCTTGCAAGGTATGTCAGCCCGCCCGGCGAGGATCACGCACGGAATTACTAACGTGGTGAAGGCACTCTGGTCCGATACTCTGGCTGGGCGCCTGGAGCCGTGTCTATTCAAGCCGGAGAGGCTGTTCCAGCTATCTCTGGGCCTGCGTGAGGGCGATTTTGAGGTTAGGGCCAGTGAAGCCTACTATCGTGCTCTCGTTGTGATCTTCTGCTCTCGGGTTCCGTCGACGCCCATGGACGAACAGGCCCGCCGCACTGCGATTCGACAAGCAGAGTTTCTCGCGTTGTTGATTGTGGGGGTTCCTGACTCTGAAGGGCCATCCGAATCTTGAAATATCGCGGTAAGAAGATGAAGCAGCGGATTGGGGTGATTGACACTGGGAGCTGAGGCAGGCATAGTCAAGGGCGTTTTGGAAGTTGGAGGTTTAACGAGTCATCTCTGAGCTCCTGTATTTATGGCCCATCCCTTGAGCTATAGAAACAATGGGTTATCTTTGCATGCTCGTTGAATGACTGTGGAACGAAGAGTGATATCTTGAGGTTGTGAGGAGTCAGCCACTGGCAGTGAATCAAGGCCTTGGGCGTTCACGATGCGGGAAACTGGACCTCTCAGAGAGTGCCTAATAACAGAGTTGGAACCCTCCTTGTATCCACCTCCATCACGCTTTCACCTCATCCACTCCACTCCTTTTCATCCTAGCCATCAGTCACGATGACCGATATTCGCGATCTAGCATTCAACCACTACGATTGCGCATACGACGCCGGCAGGAAGAATAGGACTAAACACCAGGTGATTCGCGTCCAGAAAGACGGCGGCCAAATAAAGAAGGGCAGCAAGGAGACGGTCAACACAGTGGACGACCGGGATCTTAGGGCCGGTCAAGAGTGGAACGAAAAAGAACTTCAAGTACGCAGGTCTACAGGTATGCCTAGAGTTCCTTGTGGGAGTCTTCTATATTGCTAATCCTTCCTGTTCCGAGTTGGCAGTTGTTGTTGGCGAGCTTCTGCCTGACTCGGTCGAGAACTAGAAGCAAATTAAGAAGCCTACCGTGGAGAAGCCTCTGGATCCTGGAAATGACAAGGTGGTTGCGATCGTGGAGGCTACAGGCATTGCTGTTCGACCGTTCAAAGATAACCAATGCAACTTGTAGCTGCTGAAGAGCAAGAAAGACGGGTTGTGCAGGTACCAGCAACTTGCCGGAGCCAATGCCCTCGGTCACCAACTGTTCTACTGCAGCGAGGGGGCAGAAGACGGGTCTGAGAAACAGGTTGAACAACGACGGAACAAATGGCGTGGAAAACTTAACAAGTTCACTGCGAAGTACATGGAAGATCATGAAGATGACTTGCTGGATGTCCCCGCGACGTTGACGCTACAGGCGAAAAGCAAACAACCCGAGATTCCTCGTTTCACGTTGGCTTCGTCCTTGATCTTTAGCGCTGTGGCGATGTACAGAGAGACCGGCGATATGGACTATTGCCGTGCGATTAATGCTCAGATCAGGGAGTTGCTCGGTGAGGTGCAAGGGGAGGAAGCTTTGGAGCCTGAGGTCGAGGCTAACCTGGACATCCTTTAAAACTTGATCAGAGGGCATGATCTAATTGACATGGAAGAAGCAGAAGAGGCAGTCGAAGCTTGCAAGGTATGTCCCTGGATTATTCAGCATGTGCAATACATCGGTAACCCACCTCCCCTTAGAAGTTGTGGCCGTCCACTCAGCACATCGAAGAGCCAGTGGACATCTCACCGAGAGCACTGCTCGAGCTGGCCAAGGGCCTACGTGAGGGTGTCATATCGGGAACCTTGACTCATGAGGCTCTTTATTGCATTTTCATCACGAGCATTTGCGAATGGTACTCGGAGTTATCGTGCAGTGACCTAGGGAGCCGAAACGAGGCCATCCGCAAGGCACACCGGTTTGCTCTCCAGGTATTAGGAAGCGCCGTGCCCGCAAGTTGACTGGTATCTGAGCCTACCACCCGCTCTGCATGTACCGAGACAACCCTAGAGGACCACCTTCGCTATCTCGGGCAGCTGGTTCGCCTCATGGACAAGCGCATCGTGAGAAAGCAGTCGGAGTATCCGGGAGGCTTCTGTGAAGGCGCAGAATCTTCAAAGGCTCTTGAGAAATTTGGCGAGCACGAGGGATATGGATCATGTCCGTAATACCGTGGACAGAATTCCCCAGATTTAGATGGTGGATGCCCTCGGCACGTTACATGACGTCTCTGAGCGTCGAGTTGGAGGGTCTCGCAGGCATGCTGAAGTTGCTCAAGGCCGGAAGAGATGGACCTGTGGATGAAGAAGAGATTAATTGAGGTTTCTCGCGAAGCGAGCTAGCGTGGGAATGACTAGGGAGTCAATGTACTGCTAGATACAGAAGCAAAGCGTCTCGAGATGAGAAACGGGCCAACCTGTACTGACGCATCTCTTGCATGAGATAATGAAAATGACGTTCCGTTCAGCTTCTCTCCGAGACTACCTGCCTCGTGAGACAAACCTCCGCGCGTCCTGCGAGAGTGACATGTATTCGAGGTATTTGTCCCTTGCGGCACGCTGCCAATCCGGTCACCGTCCCGATTCCATCCCCAAGTCCTTCAAGGATCGCACAAAAGCCCCCTGTACGCTGCCTCAACCTTTTCGTCCAGTCGGGGCTCAGATCCAGGGTTTTCGAATTCCGACTTGATCAGCCTGCAGACAAGGCATAGCCACTTGACCTCGTTCTTGGCCAAGCCGTTGACGAGGCGAGGCCGCGCCGAGGCGGAGGCCCGAGATCGAACACGCTTATCTTCTATCTCATGGAAGGGGGCAGAGAACTGCTCGAGCAACTTCACCTTTTCCTTCATGGGACGTCCATCTTCCGCGGTGATGCTCTGGAGCTCCTCGAGGGCTTGTCGGAACGGGGAAAGAGTTTCCTGCTCTGTGGGAGGGTTAGATGGGACTAGGTAAGCGGGCGGGTGAGAAAAGGCGGTATACCTTCTTTGGCAGAGGACTGGGTGTCGGAAGCTTTCTTGGACGACATGGTGACTGCACGATGGACGAGTGTTTCGGGCGTGTGGCGGAGGTGGACTTGATGAAGGTGAAATAACAGCGCGCAGCAGAGTGAATGACGTGATTCGGGCGGCGGCGAAGATGTCGAAAGACGGGAGCGTGAAGAGGAGGAGGGGGTGTAATCGTGTGTGGGTAGAAAGATGAGTTGAAGGCTTGGTCGAGTTGACAGGGCGATTAGGTGCCTGGCTGTAGGAGCTCAGTTTTGTACCTGCCTTTGCAATGAAGGAATTAGGGAAGAAATTAAGGGAAGAAGATGGAATTGTTTGTGGTAAGGTGGATTTATTTGTTCCCATCGTCTGTCTTCGGGTTTGTTGTTGGCAGTGATTCATAGGCCTTGGGGGTATCTAAAGCAAACATCACGGGTGGCCCCATGGTGCCTCAACCTCCATCACCCCCTTTGGCTCGGTTTAATTTGAGCCCATCCCGCACTCTGCCATTTCACCAAAGTCTCTCGCTGATAGTTCTTTATCCTGATACCTCCTGTGATTCGCATCGCTCCGGTGCCCATCACTTACCATCAGTGCCAGCACCCCCCCTCCGTACTCAAGGCCAATCCCAAACACCCCTGGTCACCACCCGTTCGTTTGACTCTTCGATGTTTGAGGAATAAGGTAAAGGTGCCAGAACCTGCGGTGGGGCTTACCTAATCTTTCGTTTGTAGCTGCAGATTCCTTTGCCAGTCCTCCCTCTCGTCAACACCACGACTGCATCACCACCCCATCTCCAACCACTTCCCCTTCTCACTTCTCCCACCCACCACAGCCTAGGGTATACTGGAATATACCCTCATATTCCAGTTTCCAGTCCTCAAACAGACCAGTCCCTCACTTTTCATTTACTTTTCGGCTTGTGCGGCTGTGATATTGCATTGTCAACCCCAACACGGAGGAGGGACGACCGAGTTGCCCCCGACCCTAAACCATTCTCCCAGGTATGTTAGTTTTTCTCTCTTTCCACTTGCTTCTGACATCTTCTTCCGCCAAACTAGATACGCTTTGTTTGGAGATGTTCATCAGGGCTGACTGAAACTTTGCAGTGATCCTCCACCCCCGCCGCAACCGCCATGTCGCGTTCTCATTATCCGATTGTTGCCTCCATGTTCAAGGAATCGGCGTCCGAGAGCTCCGTCGTCTCAGACGAGGACAACCGCAAAATTTCGGTCAAGAACAACGTGGCCTTGTCCATCGCAGAAGCAATGGGGAAGAGCATCTGCGACCTACGCTCTCACACAGACTACCAACACATCTTATACGATGGCATGAACGACGACCTCGCGAGGCACCATAATGCCGGCACACTGACTGCGATAGTCAAAAGACGCATCCCGGACTTTGACTGCTCTCACCCAGCCAAACGTCAGAAGACGTCGCAGGGCGGCCACGCGGAGAGGCCCAACAAGGAGCCCAAGACCCCCCATGAGGAGAGCATTCAGATTGTACACTCGATTAGACGACTGAAGCCACGCGCGGCCGAGTGGGACATTCTGACTGCTAAATTAAGAGCTGGCCTGGTTGGTAGACAAGAGATGCTTGCACTGGTAAAGGGAATCAAGCGTGATATCATCAGCCCCCTACAGAGCCGGATGAATATCGGCATGTACTTCTTCAATGCGTACAAACAACGTGCCGTGGCTCTGATGAGGGCCATGGGAGCAATCACACCCCAGTGGGCTTCTACTATGCAGATCCCAAGAGACTGGAAGCAGCTGAGGACAGCAGTGGAAAAGGAAGTCGGGACGGAAACTATGGAGTCCCTCGAGATCGCGGTCGTGCTGATGGATATCATGGCAACCAACATGGAAGCTGAGGTAATCGTCGTGGACCAACTGAAGGCGCTGTCAGCATCGAAGTTTGTCACGGACCAGACCAAGCTGGTCGAGGAACTGGAGCGGCGTTGGGGGGCTGTGGAAGAGGAGTGAATACAGACGAAAGAGCCATCATCTTGGGGAGTCGGCGACAACATCCCCCTCGACCCCCAGCTCAAGGAACGAACTTGGAAGGATGGGTTGATCCAGACGGTTGGGGCTTAATGATGGGATGCAGGGAGGGGACTGCAGCTGGCTCGTGTTCTTTGTTTTGGACTGGATGGGACTATGGGTAGGGTACCTCGGGGCTATGTGTACATAGGCATCTACCAGACAGGAATGAAGGGGCCCATCCAGTCGAGAGGTTTGCAATCTACTGCGACAGACGTACTCAACTCCAAGTTCACGCTCCCGTTCGTGTGCCTCTTGGGTCTCGCGACGACGAGGCGCTGGGGAGAGGAGCGTCCATATCACATCGCCGCTGTCGAAGCGGATAAGCCGACAACGCCTTTCCCATGCCTCGTCCAATGGGCAGGGTATATATGTACGATGCCGAGAGTGACACCAATCAACCGCTCGCGCGAGGCAAGCCTCCTCTAGACACTAGGCCGAAACTCACTCCTCGTATCGTATCGCCCGGCCTGACGAGGAACTCGAGAGGGGGGGGCCAAAACTGAGCTTGATATGGAATGGAGGGCCCTTTTAAAAACGGCTTTCCGATCGAAATGACACCAACTACCTACAGAATACGTCATACCCTAGGTGCTTCCGCGTTTCGGGACTGTTGACAGATAGTCTGCAGCCCTGTTGTACCCTTTCCACTTGATTAGATCAATTGCTGTTAGTCCGTTGTCGTCCTCAGCCCAAGGGTCTGCACCCTTCTCGACTAAAGCCCTCGCAATAGTCTCTGCCTTTGATTCATTCTCATCCATCTCATCGGGAAACGTTCCGGACTCCGTTTGGCTCTTGACTATCATAGCAAGACGGTGCAATGTAGTTCCCTTGTCGTAACCCGAGAGATTGGCATCTGCGCCCGCCTCAAGTAATATCTTGACCGCCCTTTCGTTCAGACTCATTGCCATCTCGTGCAACAATGGCACTCCGCCAGCGTCAACACAGTCCATGACACGAGAAACGTCAGCATGACTCAGACTGTCAAGGAGAGTCTTAAAGACATCTGCATCTCCCAGCCTGGCCGCCTCATATATTGGCCCTCCACGAATTGACTCATAATCTGACACAACCACCCTCGCGCCTCTTTGGAGGAGCTTCTGAACCAGAGCTGCACTTGCTCCTTTTCGAACGGCGGATACTAGCACCGTGGTACCCCCTCCATCCTGATCTTTCACATCCGCACCAGCCTGGATTAGTTCCTCTACAGCTTCCCATTTCTTCTCCCCTATGGCCAATGCCAAGGCCGGAACACCTGTTATGTCCGTCTTGTTCTTGTCAGCGGATAGCTCGCAAACGGTGCGAACCATGTCCCGATCGGAGTATTGAACAGCCAAATGAAGTGACGTCCAGCCATTGATGTCTACCGCATCAATATCGGCCTCTAGCTGGTTGACAACTTCCTCATGACCCCCAATCACAGCCCAATGTATCGGTATACGGCCATCCCAGTCTCCCAATGTCCAGATTGCTTTCAGGTTCGCAGAAGCCGACTGTCTATTTGTCAAAGAAAGTACAAACTCGATGAACCCGGCTAACCCTCGCCGAGCTGCCAAGTGCACGGGGCACATTCCGTCGAACCCTTGAACATCAAACTTGCAGCCAAGTTGGGCTATATAGATCGCAGTCACGTCGTCTCCCTGGAGGCACGCATAATGTAAAGGTGTGTACCCATGGCAATCTTGGACGTCAAGGACGGGATATGCTCGCCGAAGCCGAAGGCTAAGGTCACTGAGGCCTTTGATCGGAGCATAGTGAAGTGGAGTCCATCCGCAAATGTCTCTCTCGCGAAGATAGCCCTCTGGCGGTCCGCTGAATATTTTGCGCCTCAATTGGGTTGATTGTAAATTTGTGACATTGAAGTAGTCGGGGAATTCATCCCAGGGACGCTCAAGACTAGTACACCCAGCTGTTGGTAGATCAAAACCTAGTGGACGTCCTTGGTTCTTGAAAAGCTGTTGAAGATTATCGAAGAAATCGGGTTTCGCTTTCGATTCTTTGATCAATGTCTCAAGCTTTTCCTCAACCTCCGTTGGTCTTGAAGCGCCCCTGTATGCACTCTGCAGAGTAGAAAGTTGTATTTTGACATCGCTTAATGCTACTATGAGTAGAGCTAGAGCACGTTCGCGAACAATGCTGTTCTGTGATACAAAACGCTGCGTCTGGGTCCAAAATGTTTCGTATATCTCACACACAGTGGACCAGTTCCTTGCCTTGCTCGCCTCTGAGACTTCTGCGCACATAGATTCGAACCAGGGGTCTGGAAACGGTAGACTATCCGCCATGCTGAGAGGCGCGATGATACTGAACCAGACCTCACGATCGGTCCCGAGACCTCGCCGGCGAAAGATATCAGCTAGGTCTGTCAACTGTTTGTTCCAAAGAAACTTGGATGCTTGGTTCCCTCGTCCGCTGGTGGCAGTTGTTCGTATCTGGACTTCGCTATCAATAGATAGTTGAGGTGTTTTTGCGGCTGAACACATGAAAGAGAAGAGCAGATCTTTGGCGCAGAGATGTTCTAATGAATCCCGGGTCTCGATTGCCAGGGGAAAGTTGTCGCTTTCCACCCGTGGGCGGGAGATTTCGAAACGGCGTTCCTGGGTATTGCTGTTGCCGTCGTATGCGAAAGGGCTGCGTCCGACTACCCTGGTTCTGTGAAAGTCTCTGATGTCGCTCGTCTTCGTTGCCTCCCCCCCCAAGTCCGCAAATTCTTTGACTTGCAAGAGAGACTCAAAACTTTGCGGCACCCACCACTCCAGGTCTTGGAAAAGCTGATCTTTCATCCCTTCTTTTTCCGGGCCGATCAATCTCAAACTCGGCTCTGGGACTTTGCGACGAAACCACTCGTCATTTTTCTCACCCATATCGTTGAAGTCTTGCTCTTGGCTTTTGGACTGCTGGTGCTTCCTTCGCTCTTGAGTGGTATAGGTCCAAAGAGACAGAGCCGCATCAAGGCTGTCTGCCAATACCTTCCAGGTACCGTGACTATAGTGTAGATCAAACCACACCTTTGATTCTGCTTCCGTCTCCGTTGTATTACTCGAATTAGAGTCGCTGTGGGTGACATCGATGACCCATCTAAAACCCTTGCACTCTTCGTTACCAGATGATCCTTCGTTGTCAGACGATGTTTTTTTACCAGGGCCGTCTGGAAGCAAGATGTTCAACGCTTCTTCGATTGCTATTGCGAGATTGATGGCCTCTGTAGACGTTTGGCCTTGAAAATTTGCAAGCTTGCAGAGCTCACGCCGTGCCATCAACAGCTCCTGTGCCTTTGATTCATCATTCCTTTGCTCAGCGAACAATTCGAGAGGTTTATATTCACGTTTCCCGCCGGTAACAACAGCCCATGATCCAATCGTAGCGTGCGGCTGTTCGTTTCCTGTCGGAGTCGGTGGATTGCCAGAAATTGTACCTGTCTTGATACCGGGACGCGACCTGTCACACCCTTGCTGGTCGTTGGGGTGCTGTTGCTCCTCTGGCTGAGATGCTGCTGATACACCGCTCGTGCTCACCAGCTCCCAGGCAAGCCAGTCCAACTCAAAGCCTGGGACGAGCTTGACTTTCTCGAAAGATTTTGCAAACCCAGGCCGAACTAGCGCCCGGCATACGGTCATAATACCGACTGCAGCAAGCTGGGCCAGCGATGCGGCTGAGTTCATGGCTCTTAAGCCGATAAACTGCACGATAAAGCCAAGCAGACCAACCACGACACCAATGATTGTCCCCAGTTGCAGAGGAACCCAACCTTGCTCGTCGTTTTGGTCTTTTTCCATTCCTCCTCCTCGGCCTGACTTGGTGATGATAGTACAACACGAAGACGGAGAAGTCGCATACGATTCGAAGACTTGATCGCTGACGGTTTGACCCCGCTGAAGCCAGTACATGCCGAATTTGGTCCCCGCTTTTGCTTCATAGCGCATCTCCTCCGTGCTGTTTTCGACAACGAGAGCACAGAGAAATAGGCCAAAAACAAGTAAAACAGTGCCACCGGCGGCCAACGGAAATCCGTAGGGCGCGGCAGGCTTGTCATCCTTCTGAAAGGCAGGTCGAACTTTGGGATGGTAGCTCATAACGCCGAAGAAAACTAGGACCCCTATCTGCAAGATGGTGCCGACGAGAGCGATGGATCGGATCCCAGTTCTGTTGTGAGTGTTTTGCAGATTGAGGGATATGTTTGGCGCATTTGGGCTGGTATCTCGAATAATCGTAATATAATCTCCGTCGGGCTCGTCTTGGCCCTCTTGGGAGGGTTGATCTTGTGTCCCCAGCTCTGCAAGTGATATCTCTGATGATTGCCGAGGCTTCCCTGTGAAGTCTTGGAGTCAGTTCACGCAAGACGAAGCAAAAATTCCAGAAATAGCACGTACCACCCCGGAATAGTTGGCCTGGTCTTCTGAAGATAGAAACGAGAGATAAATGTTGGTGGCCGCCCTTTCGCTCTTTTAGAAGCCCCTCATCAACCGCCTTCTTTAGAGTCATATACCGCAGCCTCAGTTTTCGGCCCAGCTTTCGAGGGTCAAAGGTTTTAGGGAATATGCAGATGTATTCCCAGACAGGAGCTGTTCCTTGACATCGAATGATGCTTTCGCCGTTATAGAGCTCGCCAACCTCGCGAGATGTTGACGACATTAACTCCATTTCTGCGGCAGCTATGTTCTCCTTTGCTCGACCGACGACGGCTTTCAACCACATAGGCCCACCGACCCTAATAGCACCGATCAGGATTGTGATAATACCCAGAGGGGCCATTGCTAGCGCAATGCAATCTGCTAGGCCCATGGCTTGACTCATGAATTGCATGGTGACGCGTTCTCCAAAGAGTGCAAGGATTCTAGAGAGAGTCGAATCAGTATCTCGAACGGGTGTCAACGAGGCGATAACTTACGGGCCCAAGTCGGTAAAGAGGTTGTTGGTGAAGTCATCCAAACCGTCCGCCCGAACGTAAGCGACCAGCGTCGCAAGGATGAGGCACGTCCATTGTATGCGTTGCATCGTGCTTAGTTAGGCGCAATGGCGGTGTTTTTAGTCGTTCAATGGTGTATAAGGCAGCGTAGGATGAATTCTTGTATGTATAAAAGGGATACTCTTTTCCGATGGTATTGTAGAACATTGAAGAAAGCAAGCTGAAAGAGAATTCTTCTGAAGAGTCTTCGGTGTGAGTGCAAAGCCTTGGCAATTCCGGTCCAACTGAGACACACGCTTGCCCACCATTTTAATCAGCTGAAAGTACAGCCACTTTCACCGAATCTGGAGGTGGCGTATCAATATATTACCATCCATGCAGTGAATTGCACTATTGT
Organism: Fusarium setosum; assembly: GCA_013623625.1. NCBI lineage: Eukaryota > Fungi > Ascomycota > Sordariomycetes > Hypocreales > Nectriaceae > Fusarium > Fusarium setosum. Next base: position 11,245 of record JABFFE010000599.1, on the reverse strand, counting down.
CACCAAACCTGCATGTCGGCTGAAGGGGAAATGGCCGTAGATGCGTGCTGTTGGTTGAAGGCACAATGCCAGACCCCGTCAGCATTTCTTCGTGTCCAACATGCATTTTGGACAGTGGTTTCACGCCTCTATTGCACAGCTGTTCTATTCCCTTTCCTCGATTTTGAGCCGGGCTGGGAGTCGGGGCTCAATCTAGCAGAATTGTAATAATATACCTTGTCTAATCTTGAGCTACCTATCAAAAAAAAAAAAAACACTCGGTTCAACGACGCTCGCCGTCAGGTCTTAGGCTATCCAACTGCCGAGCCTAGCTACGGGGCGAGCCGAAAAAGCCTCTGCCGGTTTGTAGCATCCTCCAGTCGGAGGATGATCCGCTATCTGGAGGCGCCCCACGTTGCTTTTCCCATGCCCTCGGGTGAGAAGCGGCAATAAGCCTGGATGTCCAGTGCGGAGACACCTCCTTTCATCCTATCACAGCGTCAGTTGCCTCATTGCACCCTTGGACCCTTGTACCACAATCTATTGTAGCCAAGCTTTAATCTTCTCCTTCAATTGCTCTCATCCAACCGCTCTCCCCCACAAGGTCCCACGGTTGACAACCCTGATCTCCAGACATCGTTTGTTTTACGAGGTCATTGGCCCCCCGAGAAGCAGCTAATAACCCAGGACCATGCAAAGCCAAGGTGCGATGAACTTGACATTTCGCTAATCACCCTGCCTTTTCAAGCCCTCCAGGATTTACGATGGCCTCACTGGGATATTTCATCGCCTACCTACTTCTCCAAGATCAATACCATTTGCGCCTGGACCAATAAGTCCTTGGTCAGGCCGACAACCGCCCTTCGCTCGGTATCACGTCGTGCTAGAGGACTTGCGATTTCCTCTTGTCCCAAGACCGAGTTCGGGTGCAATCGGTCCTTCGTGGGCTTTCACGCTCGTGATGAGCATTTCCAATCATGCTCCAGCACCTCTGTCGAAGCTCATGAGCAACAAATCGCCCAGCGCCCATTCCAGTGCGGCCAATGCCCAATGACCTTTCGCCGCGAGGTCGATATCATCAAGCATAAGGTCTACGCCCATTTTATCCCTCAACGATGCTCACGGGTTGGTGGCACTAGTGAGGAGGTCTTCGAGAGCCGGCTCGACCTTCGACAACACCATGACGAGGCCCATAGAGGCAGGGCACAACGGTGCCCGATCGAATCATGCAGAGCCGCAAGGTACACCTTCAAAAAGGTCGGCAACTTCAAAGTCCATCTCCAGGGGGTGCACCACATGACAGAAGAGGAGATGGCGCCGTACCTCCCCGGCCCATCGCGTCGGCCCTACCAACCACAACGGCGTTCATACCTATACGACCGAGACGGTATACAAGGCACGTTCAGCGCACAAGAAACATGCAAAAACCCGTCATGGGGTGAGCGACGCTGAATTCTTCGCCTTGGAGAACGGTGAATTTGGGGACGGGGGGCTTAATAACGAGGCTGATGGAGTTGATGGGGGCCACGACGGAGTTTACAACGGAGCGCATGCAGCATGGCAAGAGGAGTCCATTGATGTCTTTCAAGTTGGGAGAAAATTGAGAAGATTTTTCATTTGAGCGGGGCAGAGAAGGCGGTTAATGATCACATTTTAATCTTCAAGATGTTAGGACGAGATTCCGCCACTCCATGCTAGAAAAAATATTTCGCCAACTCGCGCAACAAGCTAATTATAAACTAGACTAAACTCCTGCACGCTTTATGATTATTCTAGTGGTAGGCCTAGGTGAGGTTTTGCTAAGTACTCGGAGACGAAGGCGAAAACATTTTGTCAGAGATTAGCCTCGCTGTCTTGCAACAGCTGGTGGTATCAATAAAAGAAGCCATTGCAGACCTCATGCCCTTCTCGGCGAGGACCTTCTCGACTTGAGACTATAAATCTAGCATCAATATCGTATGTACAATCCTTGGGGAGGGAACTTGCCGCAACCTCAGCCTTGGCCTCCTGATCGAAACAGACGCATTAGCAACTCCTTAATATACGCTTTGCATATAAACAGTTCCTTACGGAGACCTCAGGCAGACTCAAATACACCTGGCGCAGTTCAATCCCACTTACAGCGGCCTTGTCACAGGCGTCCTCGAACAAATGCTCGTGGTCCTGTGCCCTATGGGAAAACGATCATTCTTATAGGATGCAGCTCTGACTCAGATTAAGGGCCCTATGCATGATCTCGCGAACCACATCATCATACTAGTGGTTTTGCGTGTTACTGTTCATGTTCCCCGGGGGGGGGGGGCAGGAGAGAAAGTCTATTTCGCCGAACTCGACGGTAGGGATATCGTGGAACGCCAGGACGTCAAAGGGGCCCTGCCGGATGGCGAGATATGGTTTGATTAGCAGTGATCGAACAGTAAGAAAGCGCGAAGTAAATGTACCACATAGGACATGGTTGAGGAACAAACTCCGTTGTGGAAGGTTGGGAGTGTTTGGGGTGGAAAACCGAATTGTTTGAGAAGAGGTGCGGAGTCGAGAGCTCTGAAGACTAACAAATGCCAGTGGTAAAATAGGCATTTAGGTAAGGTCCCTTAGGTTAATATAGTATAAAAAACGGCGGTGAATCAATCCGGCAGTATAAATCGAGGTTCGAAGGGATACCGCCTGACTACAGGCGAACGCGTGAAGGGGAGAGGGCCAGCGATCACCAAACACAGACGCGAGACCGTTCTTGCAGATTGTCCTCTACTTGCTTGTTTTATATAAGCGCTTTCGATAGTTTACCTGTTGACTCTGGTCAACAGTTTGTTCTCGCTCAAATGCGCATCCCCTCTGTTTGTCCTCACAGCTGTGGGTTCACAAACGCCATCTCCCCCGTTTGCCCTCGGAGGTTGATGAGCTCGACAAACATCCTGGTAGTCTACTATTTAAATGGGCATCTCTTCCCCTTCTGTCGCGACTCTATGGCCTTCCTGAGTAAAGATCTCTTTTCCAAGATATATATATCCCCTCTCCCCTACTCATCACAACATAGCATTCCCAGCAGGCACTCAAGCTAGCTTCGCGAATGAACATTCTTTACCTCCCGTTTACGGCTATATGAGCTCGAGAGGAGTCTGGATTCTCCAACATGCCTCCTTTCCCACGTTCAACTCAACGCGATCTCGAGGAAAACATGGCCCCTCCAACATAGTCACGGCCTATACCCGGATATCCAGATCGTGGCTCCCCTGCCATCTACCGCCTAGGTATAGACTACGAGACAACTATCAGAGATCTACTAGATACAGAGAGCTTGAGAAGTGTCAGTCGCTGTTCCTGGGAGTGCAGGGCCCGGTACGGGCCTGTCCTCTTCAAAAGGGTTGAACTTCGCGGGACACAGCCCGCGATCGCCAGTATACTGAGGGGGCCTTTGACAACCCGCTAGCCTAAACCCTTTATGCCGAAACTATATATCAAGTGAGTGTGTTTGATGGGCCTGAGGGACCACTACCTAACGTCCATAGATACGCCAGTTTCATCGTTCCTTGCGATGGGTCCCCTGATCCCAACAACGCGTACGAGTTTCCTGATGGAAAGAGAGACGGCATAATACTCCGATGACTCCCTAAGGCATTCTAACAACTACTTCCTGTGGGACTTTCTCTCAATGTCGAGGAACTCTCAGTCGAGGAGACCCGTGAGCTGTCTCGGAGATTCAGAGGTCGAGCTCGAAGCAATAGCCTACGGCATCTAGGAATAATTGCAAAAGATGTGGTGGACCTCATGTACCGCGATCTCATAAGAGACTGCATACCCGACACACTGAAGTCTCTCCATTGCAATGCCGACATCGATCATCCACGATATTATGGATGAGCACCCGCCGACGGCGAGAAAGACGACTAGGAACATAATCTTGATTCTAAACTTATATAAATTTAGGGAGAATTCAGGCCACTTCGTAGGTAAGTTTCTATGAACTCTTCTAATAGTTTTGTCATAAGAGTTACCTAAGGAAAGAAGAAAAAGCGTGACGGCTACTGACCGCAAACAAGACTAGAGCTCTCGTTACAGCCAGATCCCGCTTCAATAAGCTGGATGATCGCGTTGCTGACCAACGCCACTGAGATTCAGTAGCTAAATACCACTGTTGACTGCAGCAACCGCCCTGTATAGCAGCTCATGGGTTCCTAACGGGATAGCAGCGTCTCGATTCTGGATAGACAAGGTTGAAGTGGTTGCTAGGGGGTAAAGTAAGGGGACATTTTTCGGGGCAGAGTTGATGCGAGGATGGGTCGCCCTTGAGCATCCTGGGTCGATATTAGACAAGGAAAAGGACCGAAGAGTGTTCATTGAGGTCATTCATTTCAATCTATTCTCCCTAGGCATACCTCCAGTTCCAATACAAGCGCCAAAACATCTGAGAGTTCATTCAATTATGCGCACCCTTTCTCCCTATAATAACAGCCCGTCGTTGAATCAATGCTGTCCGCGCTAGGAGACATAGAAAGGAATGGGATCAAGTCAGCTAGGCTTTGAGGCCATGTTGGCATCATCATTCATTCTCCGCTGCTTCAATCCTTGCTGAAAGTCGGCTTTAAAACTCTCAAGGGCATCCAGACCTTGCCGAATATCCGCAGCTCTCATCTCGCGCTTTTCGTTTCTCGCGACGGCGTAGGCCATACGAACGATATTCTTGATGTCCCTTCCGTTGACCTTCGACTTGGCCAACTGGCCAAGGAAGCGTTTGCTCAGCCAGGGTGGGTGTGCGTTAGAGCATGCCCGGACAATCGTGCTGTTCCAAAGCGTTCGCAATGCCTCTGTTGAAAGGGGAGGGTACGCAAGAGAGAGGTGGATGCGAGAATGAAAGGCGCTGTCGATTGTGTCGGCACGATTCGTGGTGAGGAACATGATGCCTTCGAAATATTCGAGGACACGCAAGAGTACTGACGCCAGTCACAGTTTATTAGTCCGGGGTCACTCCCGCTTCTGCGACCACAGTTTCCTCACTTACTCGAAACAAGGCTATTTCTTTCCAAGTCCTCAAGTCTTCTTTCTTGCATAAACACGTCGGCTTCATCGATCAAGACGAGTGCGTTCCACTTTTTCGCGATCGAGAGAAGACCAGAAAGCCGGTGCTCAACCCGATCCGCGTCTCCCATCAGTTGGCCAGAGCTTATCTGGAACAACGGCCGCTGTGTATGATCCGCGATGCTTTCTAGAAATTCTTAGCGCATTACGGTTGGCACACCGCAAGTGTCCTTACCTGCAGTAAATGTCTTCCCAACCCCAGGAGGGCCGTGGAGCAGAAAGATCAGGCCCTTTCCCTTCCCCTTGATGAGATCGTCGAAACCATCGTCCTGGCAATACCGTTGCTCGACGAGTGACTGGATCAGCCTTTTCTTGTCTTGGGAGAAGACGAGTTGTTGGAATGCATCGGCATCGAACTGGACATCGTGAATATACTCAATGTTGAACAAATCCCACTCTCGCCGCACCAGATCAAACCCTCCCATTTCGTGGCGACATAGAAGAGCCTCGTCGTCTTCAAGATCGATATGATGGTTGGAAGCGGTTTCAATGACCGGGGTAGTGGCTATAAACTCTAGCTCTTCCTCATCCTGAGTATATGTATAGCCCTGGTGATCAATCATTATGCGATGTTGAACCTTTGATCCAAAATCAGCTCGATATCGCGGCAGTGGCAGCAAACTTACTCGGGAAGATGAATTCGACGCAAACTTTGCTAATCCATCATATGAACGATAATGGCAGCCGCAGAGCGACAGGTACTTTCTCCCTCTGCGTACTAGATCCTGTCGGATCCTGTGATGTTCTGGATGTAGGCTAAGGGGAAATGCCTTCAGTTCCCTGAGCGGCTTGCACCCATCGTACTTGGGTATTACCACCACGTGATCCACATAGCCAAAATCATATCCATCGTACTCGATTCTCTCAGTCCATAAGTGCCATGCGCGAATCCTGTCTCCCTCTGGCCTGCAACAATCGACTTCCCTAAGGCGAGAAACCACCTCAACATTGTCGATCTTTTCATAAAGCGAGATTCCAGGCTTGAGGGCCATCCAAAGATGCTCATGCTCGATCGAGGGCTCTCGAGATTGCCCCATGGAATCCTCGAAGAGCGCTATTTCCTGTTTCAGCGTCCTGGCCATATAACCAAGACACAAGTTGACGTGGCTTTTCACAACTGGGTCGCTGGACTTGGCTGCGTAGCTCTCAATTTCAGTCCTGTAATGGAATAGACACATTGGTGGTACTAGAATGCGAACATGGCTGGCGGAATTAAGATTGACGCCTGGATATGTCCCAATCACCTCCTGTAGGGCCTTTTTGATGTGTCTTGAACGGACTTCGAGCTCTGTATACTTGATTCGTTTCGGATCGACCATGCTGTATGTTCGGAACAGAACGAGGGCGGCTTTATAGCTCTTATCCTTGGGGACCTCAAATTCGGAAGTGGTGCCAACGCGAAGCGTGATATCCTCCCCTCGGATGTCGTATCGCCGCTCGTATGCGTGTAGCTCGCAATCCTCGCCTTCACTGTCCACCTCCTGAACTTGGAGGGCTGCGAATTCATCTTTAGGCGGCTGGGGTTCAGCATCTTGCTTCGTGCCTTGGCCGTTCCGCCGGCGCCTCCGCCGGAAACGACGATGTTTTCGCGGGCCACCGTGGTGTTGAGGCTCCATGGGAACCAACGAGTAGAATTGTAGGTTTGACGGTAAAAAGAATAAAAGAAAATAATATAAGAGTCTAAAAAAAGTGCGAGTTTTGTAATAAAGTGGCCGAGAATACCCTGAGGATATTGTAGTTTTGCCAGTAGGTTCAGAACATAGGGACCCTCTGAGTGTTGTAATGACATGGGTGTTCTATTCAAGTTCGGGGCGGCGTAGGCCACGTCAATGGATGGAAGCCCTGGGATGCACTGGGGGATGTTGAAATGTGTCAAGTCACCAGCTATTACGGATTACGAGCCAAGGCGTCAGGCTGCCAGTTTGTGATTTCGCAGCTAAGACAGTGAGTTGTCACTCGGCGTTTACAGGGCCAATCAAACGGCCTCAGACATGACACACTAGGTAGAGTTCTACAACAAATTTCATTCCTAGCCTACTCATTGGAAGTCGAATGCATGCACCGCTCCTCTCGTCTGACCTTGTGTCACCAACACGCATGCCACGTCTATGCCTGTTTACTCTGCCTCGGCGCTGCACCTTTCGCGGAGCCTATAGAATGAGAGGAACTTGACGTCAGTTAACTATGGTGTAGAGCCTGAATGCGTCACTCACCGGCGGTTGCCTCCACGCTGCAGGGTTCAGACGCCGGATGTCTACTGGCGACTCTCTCACCAGGCTCCGGGCGAACCGCGATGGAAGCTACTGCATTGAAAGGCGCATCTCTCGGATGCTCGCTCAGCCACCGCAGCATACAATCACCTTCACCAAGCGACGGCAATTGATCTCCTGTGCTCCCAGTGGCCCAGTGTCGCTGGACGTATATGTGTTCAATGTCTGCGGTTTTGTCATCTCGGTTGACCAGCAACGTCTTAGACGCCTAACACATTCATCGAGTTAGTCAATTATGATGGAAGAGGTGATCTACAGTTTCGCCAAAGACCAAAACTGGAGACCGAGGAATTGACTTGCCTTGCTCGAGGTTTTATTCTCTTCCATTTTAGCACAGGGCGCGTGTGGATGGCGTGGACGAAGACTCCTAGAACGCTTGAGATAACTCATCCAGACATGAAACGATATGGAATACATGAGCCAAAGCTGTGGGATTTTATAGACAGGAGTCTAGGTGTGTTTGGGTCTCTTGAGCTCCATTTGAGAACTTTCGGGACCATGCTCCTTCGCGATTGCAATCCATGTATTCAATCGGAGAATGAGGACCGGCTCAAACATGAGCCCATGCACCTGATTTTCCCAAGGGATATTTTGCAAACTTTTGTGATTAATGGTGCTTGGGCGCAAGTGGTTTCGGCGCACTGTCCCTGTGTCGTGAGGTTGGTTCACAACGGTGCCGGTTGAACAGGTCAGCATTGGGTTTTTTTGAGATCTTTCGAGATCCAAATGACCTCAGCCAGTGAGAACCTCGATGCATATACCTACCTCGCCCTAGATGGAGCGTAGACTCGCCCTGCTTTGCCACTCTGCTTTGCCACCCTGCCGCTGGATCCAGCCCGGGCAGCATAGGCCAAATGTCTGCAGAAGCTGGAGCCAAACGTGATGATTTGGGATCTTTTGGGGTCTTCCAAGAGGACCCCAAAGCCTGCAGGCCACTGATTGGCTGCAAGGACACACGTCGTATGTACCGTGCTGCTGCTGACACGTCTGTCGGTGGTGGGAGGCCAGGTAGGCGGCGCGACAGGCCTTCTGCACATTACACAACCTCGGGTGCCAATTGGGAACTTTTGTGTCGTTTGGAAGTTTCCCTCAGGCTTTAAGAATGCTCATACCATCTTATTCTTCTCTACATATAACGGACTCAAAGGCTGGTGGCTCATCGAGAATAAAAAGTCTCTCCACAGCCGTATACTGCTCTATTGAAACTTCTTTTCCGTCTCTTTAAATTACCTTTTAGAGCCCCCGGGAGCCTCGCACAAGCAGCAAGCCTCTACTATTGCGAACAAACCTCGCTCAGTATGGACTCGAACGACTTTTACAACACTTCGCCCAGAAATGTCTGGAATCCCCAGGAAGCCTTTGGCCAACAACATGGACTCATTGGCTTATTCGACACTCCAACAATTGACACCCCAATGCCGGACATGGATTCCGTGAACCAACCTTCCGAGGACGCACATCCCGCTACTACACAAGCCCTGGACCCTGAAACTCTGGATCACAACGACAGAGGCGCTCATCCCCAATCGCGCACAGCGCCTGGTAGAGATCCCCACGGCTCTGCACAGGTCCCCAGTGTTGAGCCGCCAGCAGCGAACCCCAGAAAGCGCTCCAAGTACAGTCACTTGAACTGGGATTCCCACAAGGCGGACCTGAAGAGGCTGTATCTCGACGAAGACAAGAGTCTCCCCGAAACAATGGAGATTATGAAGACCAGCCATGGTTTTGAGGCGTCGTAAGTCTCCTGTTTCTTGATCGAAACTGTATCGGTCGCTGATGATTGATCGAAAGAACCAAACTGTACAAGGACAAGTTTAAGCAGTGGAACTGGAGCAAGAAACTGCCGCTCCCCATTGCCGAGTTCATGGCGAACAAGGCCAGGAGCCGAAAGGGTCGCGATACTGTTTTCACGTACGGCGGCAGATCGTGGGACAAGTCTCGTGCAGAAAACACTCTCAATCGAACCACGAAACAACGCAATCTGGGAGCAGCTGATGGTATGGGTGCCTAGCGATACATGACGCTCCAGTGCTGATATTCATGGGTCACAGATATGCCAACTCCAGAGGGCGTGAGCTACAAGACACCCAAGGCCCTGGTGTTGTCCCCAGACAAAGAGTCGTCCGAGTTGGATGACGACGGGCCGGAACTCCAGAGCGAGAACGAAAATATCGTTGAAGCAGCGGAGAATGCCGATACGGACCGTGGAGTTAGTCTTCACCTGTCTTGGAATGGTCGTACTCGGACACAACTCCTGTCTATGCGAAACGAGGGCAGCAGCTGTATTCAGCAGGGTAGGCCTGAAGCCGCACGAGAGTTACTCACTGAGGCACTGGAAGGACTTGGTCACTTGCAAGGTGTCCGTCACGACGAAACCAAGAAGATCGCGTATGAACTTGCCAATCTGCACACTCAGATGGGCGACCAGCAGGAGGCCGATAAGGTTCTTGAGGATGTCACCCAGGCGCACATCGAAACGCTCGGCTGGAAGCACAAAGCCACGCGGCAACATGTCCTTCACACAGTTGAGCTCTTGAATGGGTGGAATCGACATGAGGACGCGCTAGGACTTTTGTCTCTGTCGAAAGAGGAAAACGAGCGCTTGGAAGCTGAAAAAGAGCCAGGCCGACGTCGTTCGCGGAACAGAGGCCGACGGAGAAAGAAGAACGCCAAAGCGACAACGCCAGTCAACGAAGAACCTGAAAGAATGGACATTGTCAACGTCAGCGATGAAATACCAGCTGATGCTCCTCCGTCCAACATCGACTACCGACTCGACATGGCTCATTCTCATGTTGCTGCCAAAGACGCAGGCGTCGAATCTCTCCTGCTGGCTCTGATCAGCCATTGCGAAAACAATCCAGGGGATTTGACTATCCAGAACCTACGTGCAAGAGGGGAGCTTCTCAGCCTCTATGAGAAACTTAATGTGGTGGCCTTTCACAGGGATGCGTTCCAAGACACACTGAACACCCTCGACGGGATTTGGCGTTCCTATGACTGGGATGAAGAGAGATTCCAGTCCATCGAGGTGATGGAAGCCTACATGCAAGTGGCAGCGAACATTCTCAAGAGCGGCTTCGCAGCTGAAGCGACGGCTCACTTCCGCAAGGTTGCGGAAAAGGCCGAGGCTCTCTTCTCGTTCAATGACGAGAGAGCTGTCTGGATCAACATCACCATTGGATTGGCCTTCCAGACGCACATGACCTGGGACAATGCTGAAGAGTGGTTCGGTCGAGCCTATTCTGGGGCGCTGGTAAATGACGGCTGGGGGCCAGAGGATGGCATCGTCAAATCGCTTGAGAATGCGCACAAGAACCATCACTTCTCGTACATTTCCGACGAGGGTCGACCCTTCAAGACAATCTTTGGGATTTCTGGTATCACAATCCGCCCGGGCAGGTTGCATTTGGAATGATGGATGGAGCACAGGCTGGGATAGTCTCCGGTCCTTGTCGTTGCGTTTAGATTTCACGTTGTCACTTTCGAGTGTCAGTCAGTCCATTCTATCGCAAATTGTTAATCCATGTTATAATCCTTATGAATGAACATCACTCTAGAAGTTCGTGCTTGCCTTCCTCTCGAAGCACCTCTTGGACTGTCTGCAGGACTCGCCCATGGATATCAGGCGGCGCCGCGACGAAGCCAAAGTTGGCGCTCATCTTCCTCCCGGCACTCAGATCGATCTTTTTGCCCATTACATCAGTAATCATTCCGCCAGCCTCCTCGAACAGCAGCATGGCCCCCGCATGATCCCATGCCTTTGCATAGCGGTCTCCTCGCTTGTACACCCAGACCGTTGTGTTGCCGAGTCTCATTGCAAGCACGGCCCAGCGGAGAACCCATGGCACGAGATCACAGCCTGGGTAGGGAGCGTTGAGGCGAGAAGCGACTATTTCGTGGATCCCATCGAGGGCAGAGTC